>CACRXP010000062.1:944794-961252 GCA_902702965.1 Spirometra erinaceieuropaei
GGCGTGATGGACAGGAATGCTCTGTGTAGATGGTTCTGGACATCCTCTAGAGTGCGCCTGGTCCATATTGAGCGAAAAATGCTCGTCTGGCCGAATTTCGACAAGGCTGGACGGAGGTTGGAGGCATGGTAAAAGTTGAGAGTTCTCAGAAGAATCAAATCGGTCCGTTGGTTTCCCTGGTTCGCGAACGTCACATCGACTGTTACGGTTGAAGGTACATCCTGGAGCGTATAGTTGTCAGGCGAGTATGACATCCACTGATAGTTTCCAGTCATGGCCATTAGTCTCTAAAATTCATGCTGGTTGTATTCAGGGTTTGGCAAAATTTTAAAGGCTTAAATTAAAACATTGGTTGTTTGGCATTCATTCAGACTAACTGAATGCATGCCTATAAAGGCAAAATTGGTGAACTGACCATAAAACTAATGGACATTACTAAAGAAGGAAAGTTCACATTGCATCCACACTGCATAGCTTTCTGCTCGCCCATGAGTCGTTTTACGAAGCAATCAGTAGCGGTGGGTTTGGCGTCAATTTTAAAGTGTATGTGCGTTCGCACATCGGGAGTGTACCTCCTTTCAACGAACAGAGCATCGACTGGCTTTAGTAAATGCATCACGACGTAGGCCAGATCGATTATTGTTCTGTTACGCGGACACAATCGGTGGTCTTAGTAAAAAAAAGTACTGATTAGTTGCAATCAGGTTTTGGCAAAGTATTTTGAAGAGAACTCAGCATTTATGATTTTGTGCAATTAAAATGGACAGTGGAGGGAGAACGAAAACTTAAAATGATTACAAATTTATAGACACAAATTTTATTTAGTGGCCTGCTTATAGGCATAAGCATAATCAACGACTGTTGACTAGTTCGCGTCAAGTGTGCTTACCGTTAGACCGGGCTTGCGTGATTACGCAAAGTAGAAGGGTGATATACGCGCAGATGCATCCTATCATACCGCCTTGACTTTCACCGAAGTGCTATCGTGGTCTTATGAAGATTGTGGGACCAGTCACTTTCTCTTTCCAAAATCTAGCCATTGTTATTGGTTATTACTAATGTGGGGCGGTCCAAGAATAGGCGTTTGCATATGCTGAAATGGTAGGTATGAACTGCACATCAGCTGCTTAAAAAGTCCGCCATGCAAAGTGGGGACCTCGATAGCCTCCTGTTGTTGTCTCTTCACTGCACATTACTTGATTGCTTTTTTTGATAATGACCATCTCACATTGTTCTAAAAGAAAGGTGATCACATACTAAAAACTGGCCTACTAATAATACCAATGCCTAGATTGGCATCATGGCGGTCAGGAGTTTGGATGTTAGGGTCAACACATTCGTCTTCCATGGAACTTCAACGCGCGCAGCACGATTTTGAAAAGATAAGTGAAAGTTATATTTTTGGATTCAATTTCTTTATCCCTTGCACAGTTTTCCAGTGTAGACCTGACGAAATTTTCTATTTTTTGTCATAAGTCTTCTTCGCTTCCTGTCGTGTTTCTGCGATTTGTCATAAAGCAGAAATCTATTGTCGCAGGTTTTCACCCAACATAGCCTCAATCCTATCAAGTCTTACCTGCATAAACAAAAGGTTTTCCTCGTAAAAATATAGATTAACATTATATTTTAAACGATAAACCGTCTCTCTTGACGGCTTTCGTCGTCAGTTTATTGAGAATTATACTGCTATCCATTTTATCCTACATAGCCTCATTATCCAATTCAGATTTATTCATAGTTCTGTTTTACCACCTACGAAATTGCCATTTGCCCGTTTTTTTTCTAGTTTGCATCCTGGTATTGAGTAAAACTTGCTTAGTATAAATTGTGCTGTCTGGTCCACCAATATTTGCAGCTTTCATAAATCGTTTCATCATACATAGCCTCATCCATATATCCTCGAAGTTTCGGCAGTTATTATTCATATAAATATTTGGACTTAAGTCTTGTATTGCGTTTTCGGCATGAAACCTCAAGCAACCCTTCGTCGAAATCTGAAGGAAACTAAACTTCATCTGAAACCCAGTGTTCATTTGAAAAAAATTGATCTAGGGGCGCTTGATGATTTTAACAACTTTATGTCTCGTTGCGGATCAAGTTTTTCTGTCCTTGGCGCCCTTCTTGACGGAAATTTGCCAACGCTTGCGTCTCAGCAGTGTGAGAAGCTCATGCCTCTCATTAACATGGTTGCGACTGAGACTGAAGACAGGCACAAACGAAGTTTCAACTTTATATTAAAAAACGTTCCCAAGAGCAGACAGCTAATAGATGTCGCCATTCAATTCCTTTTTTCATGCGGCTTCAACTTTAGGGTCGCGGAAACTAAAAGGCTTTCATCTAGGAGCAAGAATCCGCCCATTCTTGTCAAACTCTTTTCATCGATTGAAGTGAATTTTATTTTCTCCCATTTGGAGCGATCAACTCAATATCTCAGGGCAAATAAACTTTTTATTAGTCGAGACCAGACTCCACTGCAACGAAAAATTTCTCCCCCATTACCAAACGTAAAGCCACCCCCGAATTCTACTCAAATGTCTTTTTCCTCTAAAGCAGTTTCTCCATCTGGTGTCGACCAAATCCCCCCACTATCTACAGCGGCCCCAATTCCATCTAGCTCTTCGACTGATCACATTATCACAGAGACGGTTAAAACTAGCCTCTTTAAAACTCCCCCACGGAGCAAGGATTGTTCAAATGCGGCTCCCAAATGTATAAGGGAGCTTGATCTTAGCAGTAAAGATGAGCTAGTCCTTGAAGCACAACCGGCTCCCAGCACTCAGAATAGTGATTTGGTTAATAAACTTACATCGAAACCAACCCCTTCCCACGCCTGGCCACTCAGGTCTGACCTTGCAGTTAGGTCTAATAAGCTAGATGGGTGTTCAGGGAGGTCTTTACCTGTTCCTATCCTGAATTCTCAACTTAACGCCACAGTTGTGAAGCCCTCTTACACATCAGACTGCAAAATGCAAGTATATTGCATTGCTGATAAATTTTCCAATCCCGTTGCTAGCCTGACACCCCAAATAATAAAGCCCCCTGCCAACACCTGGCCGCACCTTGTCGGTGTGGCCAGGTGTGGCCAAGCTCGGCCATGGCCACGCCAAATTTGAAGAAATTTCGGAGGACCTCCCAATCGTGTAGGTGACCACTTCTGCATTGCAAAGTGCTAAATCAGTCAAGATATATCCTATATCACTCATAAAGTACCACGAATCTTCATATTGTGAGCAGTGGTTATGTCTCGAAATCAGGTGATTAAGGTGCTTTGTTTAAGTGGGCCAATGCGACGCCATTGATCTTTTGCTGTGTCTGGGGTAAGCGTTGCGGTTCTCTCGTCCTGTGATTGTTTATGACATATTAACAAGTAATTCGGCGTCCATTTTGTGTCTGGTACATCTTTATTTTCCAAGTTATGCCATTTAGGGTATTCGTTATGCTTAATAAGGTGTAGTAACATATGTATTAGTATAATTTCACTTATGATTTTGCGAACAATGTTGAAAGTACAAATATTTGTTGTCTTTGAGTAGTTATTCGTTGCAATTAAGCGTAATTATTACGGCTTTCACCGAAGCACTATATACAAACGGCTCTTGCGCCAGAGGCGGGCATATTATGCTGCTATGGAGGAGCAACCCATCGCATCAACGTCCTTGGTTGCAAATGAGTCACCGGAATTGCAAATGCCCGAACTAATGCCGGAAGTTTCAACGGGTAGGAGTTGTATGTGCCTTATTTACTGGAATACATAGAACAACCTGTAGTGGCTGGGACCGTGGACACAGTGGAAGGCAGATGCTTGACGACGGATTTGCGCGAATTCTGTTTGAGGGCAAACTTGTCGTTGACCACAGCAAGGGATTTGTTTCAGGTGCTGCGGCACTATCATCCGGAGCTACCCATCGACCCAAGGACGCTACTGCAGACGCCTCGGACTTGCGTTACCAAGTCCCTGAAGAGAGGAAAATACGTTCACCTGGGTCTCGAACGCGGCCTACTCGACGAATTGCGCCTTTGCCCACCAACAGGCATTTCTGAAGTGCACGCTCAACTGCACATTGACGGAATGAAGGTATTTAAAGCGTCTGCTCAGTGCTTGTGGCCGATCCTTGCCCGTGTTAACCACCCCGTTGTTGGGCAGCCCTTTGTCGTTGGAGTGTTCTGCGGTTTTGGTAAGCCCGAACCGTTGGAAGACTTCCTGGGCGATTGTGTAAGTGAACTGAAGGGCCTTCTCACCACGGGCCTGCGCGATCCACGTACAGAAAGTGTCATCAAAGTGCATTTGCTCAATGTGAGTTGCGACACCCCAGCCCGCTGTTATGTACGACAAGTGAAGGCCCACAATGGCTACTATGGATGCGACAGGTACGCTATTTTGTAATTGCAATCGTAACTGCTGTAGATGTTGTCACAAAGGGAAACATATTGCGAATCGCATGACATTTCCGCAATACAGTGGCCGTCTCCGTGATGACAGGTCGTTTAGGTTGCGAAGTCAGGGACCGCATCATAAGGGCAGATCTCCCTTCGAGGATTTGCCCATCGACATGGTTTCCTGTTTCCCAATTGACTACATGCACCAAGTCTGCCTCGGTGTTATGCGAAAATTGTTGCATACTTGGCGACTTGGTTTTGGTGGCAACTCTGTGTCGTTAAACGCATCTATTAAGCTATGCAGCCAGTCTTTACCGGCAGAGTTTTCACGGAAGTGTAGAACACTTGACTTCCTGGAGTTTTGGAAGGCTGCCGAATATCGGCAATTCCTCCTGTACATAGGCCCCGTTGTTTTGTCCCCATATTTAGACGGACCCCGTTATAATCATTTTTTACAGTTTTCCGTGGCAGTTTACATATTTTGCCACCCAACCTTGCATATATCTTGTGGTGATTATGGCCGCCAACTTTTGTGTAATTTTGTCTATAATTTTTCCACATTGTATCAGCCGTCTGATCTTGTTTACAATGTCCATTCTCTACTCCACTTGCACGCTGACGTCGTTCGGTTTGGGGTGCTGAATAATTTTTCAGCATTTCCATTTGAGTCTTTTTTACGGCACGTTCGTGGTAGCATAAAGGGGCCCACTAACATAGCCGCACAAGTGTACAGGCGTTTTTCGGAAAGACGCCTGTCTGAGCAGTCTACACGTCCTATGGTGTTGGACGACGATGAGGGAGTGCAACGGCCCTTTAAACTGCCCCGTCAATCAACGGCTATCTTTCACAAGGGATATGTCCTTTCCACTGAGCCACCCGACAACGTCGTTCTCATCGGACATAGACCCTGTGCACTGACATCACTGTCGGGTAACAGCATAGCTTACTGCCCTTTCCGCGACTGTCAGGATCTTTTTGTAACATCCCTTCATTCTTCTGCCATATACATTTTTAAAGCCACCGTTTTATCCGACACTCCGATAACTGGCTTACTCTCCGACATTATTTGCAAGTAGATGTCCTTTAAAAACAACAACAACCAGTATTACCTTATCCCCCTCCTTCACACAACTTCATTCCCGTAATTTATATTCCACTGCCCGCTTTTTTACAGATGTATTTCTGCATTTTACGACTTACGATGTAACATTTGCTACAGATGTATTCCGTGGTTGAATTTTTCAACGACAAATCTGTGGCGGAAGTGCCTGAAGCCTGGTTCTACAACGCGGGCAGCGTACTATGGCCTAAAAAGCACAGGCAGCGCCGCATTTTGCTGGAGAACAACCAGCGGCCACCGGATGGTACTAAGGCTTACGCCGTCAAGGTACTAAAAAGTGGCCTAACGCTGGAAAAAGGTCGACAGGCGGCGCGGAGAGCACTGAATACTGACAATCTCTCCAGTTCCGAGCCGCGCCAGTTGGGTAGGGGCAAGAGGATCAGGTGTGCTACCATGCTATGTACCACTAATTTTCCTTTGCAGACGTATTCGCGAACTAACCTCAGACTCCGACGACGAGGTCTCGCCAAACCAACCGAGAGAGCCAAGCGGTTGGCCAGCTCCACCGCCAATACTACAGTAAGTATGACTATTGTAAACATTTCTTAGGCCAAGAACGGAGGAGAATCTGCCGCACTTGTTTTCCACTGCGTCGATTGGACCCAGTCAGTCAACACCACTGCCTTCACTTGAGTAGACAACGCTTATCATTTATTACTTTAGACACTCCACGGCCATTTCGTCATATGTTTCCACGGCTACTATTTCGACGGAATTTAGGAAAGGGCCCTTTCCTGATGTTACCTGTTTCCTGATACCATTACGTCCGCCACCTAAAATAAACTACCCCTCGTTTTATGCTAACAATTCCCAAAATCCTATTTTCTTGTCTCCTATTTTTCCAACCCAACAAAATAGTTTTCCTCTTCCTGGGTCCTCCTCAAATGTTTTTCCACCTAATGCTGCATCTCTAACTAGTAATTACCCTATAAATTTTAGACTGCAGCAACTTTGTCCTCCACCAATTGCTCCGTTCCAACAGCTTAATTTTCCACCTCCGGCTCTTCCTTTTTTATAAGTAGCAATGAGCGGAACCTACATATTAGGAATACGCTCAGTATTGTCTCTCTCAACGCAAGATCTGTCGTGCAAAAGATGGCACACCTAAGAAGTGTAGCTGTTGAGTTTGACACAGACGTATTGTGCATTACTGAATCTTGGGCCCACTCTCTAATTTCAGACTCGGCACTTAACATAGATAGCCTCAGTTTATACCGCCAGGACCGTGCCGACAGACGCGGCGGTGGATGCCTTCTTTACATAAGAGCATCGCTTGCACAATCGCCTTATAACTTGAACATTTCCTCCTTCTCTGGAAATTTATGTTTTGCTTCGGTAATCCTTCTGCAATATAGGAAAGCCTTAGTCGGATGTGTATATAATCCTCCTTGTTCCTCCGGAAATGAAAGCCAACTTTGTGAACTCTTTGAAAAAATTGCAGAAACTTCTTTCGATGTCAAGATAATCGTAGGCGATTTTAATTTGCCAGAAATTGACTGGCACACACATACTTCTCCTCCTAAATTCCAGAAACTGCTTGACACAATTTACTTTTCAAACCTGACTCAATTAGTTCACTTTTCGACCAGAAACGATAGTGTTTTAGACTTAATTTTTACTAATGGCACCTTCCCTTTATCTATGGATTTTTATCATGACCTCTTTGCAAGTGATCATGCATTAATTCATTGTCGCCTTCCAGTTGCCATTTCCGCAAAGCCAACAGTTCAGCGTAGTATTTTTGACTTTGCTTATGTTAATAAGGATTTAGTAAATAACTTTAAATGCACTCTTGATTGGCACAATATTTTTTCAAATAATGATCTAAATTTTTTCAACAATTTATTACAATGCGTAACAGAAGGTCTTCTTGACCTTATTCCTCGGAAGATGTTCAAACCGAGTGCTTATTCCACCGCTATCCCACACTTCCTTAAAAACAGACTTAAAAAGTTACGGAAGCAGTTTAAAGATCCTTCTGTGAGCTCATTATCAGTTCATCTAAGAATCGTTGAAATGTTTGAACTAGCTTCGAAAATGAGGCTCGAGCGAGATAGGCGTAGACAGTCTTTAGCTATTAATGACGTGAATTCTTCTAAATCAGTTGCTCAGATCTTCCGTCAGAGATCATCTGCTAAGTCCCACCAAGTCATTCCGCCCTTGCTTAGTGCAAGTGATGCCTTCATTACAGAGGAGTCAGGCAAAGCAGAAATTTTAAATTCGTTTTTTGCCAAGCATTTCACCATTGAAACTGATCCGATCCCTTTAATTCCTTCGTTGTCTGATGCTTCTCTTAGCTTCATTAATTTTTCTCCTGAATGTATTCAAAAACTGATAGGCCATCTTCCTAACTCTCACTCAGTAGGTACGGACAATATCCCAAACTCTTTGATAAAACAGCTAAGAAATTTTCCTCCTCTGCTAAGCAAAATCTTTTCAGTATTTCTCGTAAATGGCTTCTTCCCTGAATGTTGGAAAACTTCTATTATTATTCCAGTATTTAAGTCTGGCTGTCGTTCTGACGTACAGAACTATCGAGGTGTCCATAAAACACCCTCTCTCGCCAAAATCTTCGAAAAAATTATCGCCGTAGAAATTACCGAATTTTGCATAGCCAATCAAGTTATTAGCCCTTCCCAGCATGGTTTTTTTACCAGATCGCTCTTGTGAAACATGTCATCTGTCGTTTCTCGATCTACTTACCTCTCTTCGTAATGATCACCTATCTGTTGTCGTAATTTATTTTGATCTTAGTAAAGCCTTTGATAAAGTGCCACATAAAAGACTCTTGGTTAAATTGGAAGCTATGGGAATTCGCAGTCCACTAATAGACTTTCTCAGGTCATACCTGTCTAATCGTAAACAAAAGGTTTTGGTGGGATCTTCACTTTCCAGTGAAAGTCCTATTGTGAGCGGTGTCCTACAAGGTACCGTTTTAGGTCCTCTTTTGTTCTTGCTTTACATAAATGATATTTCAGCCGCAGTTAAACATTCTCAATCATTTATTTATGCCGATGATCTCAAATGTGTATATTCTTTCAATAAATCTACGAGTCTTCACTGCCTGGAGCAAATCCATGCTGACTTGCTTGCTCTCTCAGCTTGGAGCTCAAAATGGCTAATAAAATTCTCTCCGTCTAAATGTCGTTCTATGTGTTTTGGACCTGATAAGCTACCCCAACCTGTGGTCTTTCAAGGAACACCTATGATTCAATGTACCACCATCAAGGATTTAGGTTTAAGCTACACTAGTAATCTTGATCTCTCGCCGCTCGCTGACAGAATTACAGCCAAAGCTGCCCAGATTTGTGGCTTTATTTCTTACAATTTCTATCTTCCTGAAATTAAATTAAGGCTCTATCGTATGTTTGTACTTCCCATTCTCGAGTATTGTTGCCCATTCTTTGGTTTGATGAATGAAGCCAGTCGTTTAAAAATTGAAAATGTCCAAAGACGTTTTTCAAAAAACCTTTTGGATAGGGAACATCCCAATATCTCCTACTCAGATAGATGTCAGCTAATTAACCTAAAATTTTTATGGGTTCGAAGACTAGAAGCGGGCCTCTGTCTCCTCTTTTGCATTAATCATAGTTCAAATTTTCCTCGAATTTCAACACTTACCCCTAGTAGTCGCCCATACAATCTTCGCAACTCGTCTCTAATTATACCTCTTCCAGTGTCCTCCACCTCTAAGCGCTCCCTTTTTTTCGCTTCCAGGTATACTTTCCTCTGGAATAACCTTCCAATAAATATAAGATCTTCAGAAAATCTACACACCTTTAAGAGAAGGCTACGCCTTTATCTGAATACTGACTCGATTAAACTTTTATTTTCCTCATCCTTCCCAGACAACTTTTTCTATGACACTGAGAAAGGGCCACCGGGAATTTAGCATGCCGCTATTAAATTTCCGTATCTGTTCACGTTTCCTTCCTTTATGAGTAGTCTCGCTACCTAAGATCCCTCACCAGAAATGTTAATTATTCCAATTTTTTAGTTCATGCATCGTGCCCTTACTGAATGCGCTCCATCGGCGGTCTTGACAAAGCCTTCTATATTCGCCATATACTAGTAGTCTGGTCGCATCTCCCCCCATGCTCGGATGGACTCGGTTAAATGAAACTGACCGCATCTGGGTTCCTATCGGCTCGAGACTGGTTTTCAATTTCGGAACTTATTTTTCTTATTCAAGGCGATACAGGCCAGTCCTGGCCGACCCGCCTACGTACCATTTTATGAAATCCGTTACGCAATGCCATATACAGCTGACATTTATTTCGGCCATGTTGATGTCGGACTATATTCCATTTTGTACCGCCACATGCAGGCCAGTCCTCCCTGTTTTTTTATGATGCTATTTTTCTGAGGGGTTTTTTTCTCCTGTTAAATTACTACAATCATTTTTAAATTTTGCTTTGGAGTTTTTTTTTCACCCCTCGTTTTTTTTCATTTTTTTTCATTTTCATTTTGCTTAACGGACTTCTAATCTCAAAAAATATGCATTGCACTTTGTGCAAATTTTGTCTACAGCGTCTAAAATTTGCATGTAAATTTATTTTACTTGCTTTGATGGGACCCCGACGGGTCTTTAATAAAAATAATTGAATTACTTGAATTGAAAATCAAAGTTTGTCATATTTTAGGTCAGTAGAGTTAGTAAATAACAAGTATGCACTGGAAATGTTAAGCATATGCTTAAGGTTGGCAACTACGGTGACAACGACGTAGTCAGTGTCCGAGGACTCTCGGCAATCATATTTGTAATAAAGTAACAAAGAAGCCCATGTCGCATCAAGTCTTCTTCGTAAAAGTAATTTTTGGCAGAACTATAATTGCACAGATACTTACGCGGTCTCAATCTTAACGCACTGTTTATCTAAAGAGCAAATTGCTCAAAAAGCACCTTTATATGCCACCAATTGTCAAAAGACGTCGTAGATAATAACTTCTACTTCTATGTATGATTTGTATGTAAAGAATGTCCCCTTTAAAATTTTCAATAGGAGCATTCATTGAGCAGTGGAAAATGTTGGTTGCGTCATTGCAGTGTATACCACAAAGTTGGTGGGGAGACCGCAGTTGGCGATGTGGATAAAATGAAAAGATTACCAATAAACAACCGGTTTTCCGAGAGGTTACACACGAACTTCAAATTGAGGACGGTTAGGTTACAGGCCGCGACAATATGTATTTTGGAGTAATGGTGTTGTGGATGATTAGAGCTGCTTTGAACACAGTTTCGTCCGGCGACAGACGGTTTGAGAATATGAACCATACGACTGTTGCCTACGATTGCGACGGATAAATGCTCTCTAATAACAAGCAAATCACTTGGTGAAGAAAATTTCTTAAATCCTTATGACAGAGAGACAGACGTCTGCGTCAGGAATCCTGCAGCAGGTAACAATGCCCTTCCATCAGTAGACAACTCCTAAACCAGCGATTCCTACGTACGTTGCTTAATGAAGTTCGATCGGCTCTAAAGGTAACAGCTATGTTTTTGAACGCAATAGCAAACACATTAGACCAATGACGACAGCCACGAGCCATTCTGATCAAAGATTAGGGAATATATTTGGTCGGAATTCCTTAGTTTAATTGAGCTTCAAGACCGCAAATGTCTGCCAAGACGATCAGCTTGCCGGGCGCTGGCTCAACCTGTTCTATTGTAGTCTAAGTAACGTTTAACGATTGGACACAATGTAATTCGCCAATGTAATAAGAAGTTCATCAGAAGAAGAAGAAGAAGAAGAAGATGATGATGATGATGATGATGATGATGATGATGATGATGATGATGATGATGATGATGATGATGATGATGATGATGATGATGATGATGATGATGATGATGATGATGATGATGATGATGATGATGATGATGATGATGATAATAATGAATAAGAAGAAGAAGAAGAAGAAGAAGAAACGATCACTGGAACAAGGGCTTTTTCAGCCTGACGCTTCGGAGTCACTTTGGAAGCCACCATCAGAGACAGTGACAGAAAACGTCTGATCCGTTCACAGAAAGTTGCACTGTTTAAAGGATGCAGTCGCTATGATACTGCATACCTGTGGTAATTAACCGCTCTTCACTTTATCAAGAATTGTTAACCACTGGTGCGCTGATGGCTTGACAGCTGACATGCAAGTTGTTAATTGTCAAAATTTTATCACCCGTGTTGGATGCTGGCGTGATGATTGCTCGACCGTCTGGCTCACCGACTTGCGCGCTCCTCGAATAGTCAATTACTTTGGCCAGTCTATGCCTCGGCACGGAATATGGAGTGTGGATGTCGTTGCACTTGTTCATAGACTGAGGGCCCGTGAACAATGACTTAAGCAACTCGCGCCTCACGCGATTATTCCCTCTCGCCTGAATTTCGGCCCCATCGAACTTGAATGTGTGGCCGGGTTTCGTTGAATGGGCCGCAATCTGAGAGTTGGCGTCATTTCTCCGCTCCGTTGCCGCGTGTTCGGCAATTCGCGTTCAGAGCAGTCTTCCAGTTTCTCCGACGTAGTTGCTTTGTCCGTAACTGCACCGGATCCGGTGGACGACTCCAGATGTTTCTTGCCGTGGCAGTGGAGCCTTTGGTCTCATCACCTGACGCCTCAAGATGGTCTCCGGTCTGTGTGCAACTCCAACCCCAAGAGGTGCAAGAAGGCGGCTAACGGCCTCGGAGACGTTCTTGATTTATGGATCGTTCGCCAGATTTCGTAGGTGGTACGGTTTTGTCGCTCGACTCGTTTGGGCATTCACTGGTTAATGAAGTTGCGCAGGTAACCATTTTCTCTGAAAGCCCGTCGAAGATATTGGGATTCGGCAACCTTGTCTTCCGCCTCACTGCAGTGCGTCACAAGACGCCGATATAGCGTTCTTACGCAACTGCGTTTGTGGTTTCTTGGGTAGTTAATGTTGAATTTCAGTGTTTGTGGCGTGTTCGTCGCTTTTGCAAATACTTTGGCCTTTAGGATATCAAATCTTTGCGGCAGACGAACACATCAATGAATGCCAGCTGGTTATTTTCTTCCTCCTCCATCGTAAATAGCGACTGCGTCAAATAAATACTGCAACTTCTTGTGCATGAGTCATCCTTTTCTGTCATTGTCTCTGATGATGTGTTCATGTGAGAATCGGAAAGGTCAGGTGAATAAAGCACTTGTTCCAGCGACTGATACTTCTTCTGATCAGCTAGTTCCTGGAAATCGCATATTCGCTTGTATCGGCAATAAGGAGTTCATCTACTAAGTACAGACCGGACAGTATCTTCCGGATCAAGTGGACGCAGTCTGTATTGTATCTCAACCACTTCAGAAAGGCAGCAGCCACACGTACTCATTTACGGCGATTCTATTCCGCTGGGTCTCGGCAAATGCGCTTCTCTAGGGCGAAAACACTGCCTTCAGAGTAATCGTGTGTGATCAACAAGGTAGTCACATAATTACATCCGTGTTCTGTAACCTCTCAGATCCACGATCGCGCAGGCATCCTCGTTGTAATTATGCTGTTAAATACATGCCACTCTCATGTGTCTATTACGATTTTCGAGTTTAATTTGCCACCCTGTCCACATTTTTACACATGATAGCTAAATGCATGACTTTGAAGGCACACAACGCCTATCGGCATAAAACATTTTATCGTGGTTGTACCCATGCAAAGTAAAAAAGCCGCAAATGACACCTAGTCAGAAAATCAGAATAAGCCCTTTAAACGAGACACTGAGGAATATGGTCAGAACTGTTGCTACTGATGCTGGTAAAAAGAGGATGTTTTCTGTAAAGAACGAAAGAGAAAAGAGAAAGAGAAAAGAGATCCGAGGCCTGGGTTGAGTGCCAGTCTAAATTCTGCCGACTTATTTTTTGTAGGTGGTAGTGGGATAGCCAGGTATACAATTGAAGTACTTTAACTGATATCTGATGTCAGTCCAGTTCACTTTTATAAAGGAAATATAGGTGACCGCCTTTGAACTCCCCATTGGTTACAAATCGTCTGAGTGAAGCACCGATAATGGGAAAGCTGAAAAACAGATTTTGTACATATTTGTATGCGAAAGCCAGGCAGCTGCCATCTAGTCAGGAAGTTAGACAGTTGCTCGCGCTTTGTAAGTAGCATTAATATGCAACGTTTTGGGTGAAGAGTTGCGTGAGTGAATGAGTGGTTGGAATGTAGAAATCTTGAAACACGTCGAGTCTAAACTTAGATGCATCCACACAGGAGGAGAGTAGAAAGATCGGTGAGTGCCCTTCTGTAATAGTACAACATCAATAGGCAGAGCATTCCACGCAGCATAGCAATGCTTACCGAGCCCTCCGTCAAAGAACAGACTGCGCATGATCCACACCATTTACAACTACATCGCAATTAAAACCGCATATGGACGATGCCATAGGCAACTATAAAAGAATGCACAGAATAACTGGATGGCTTAGTACATATTTGGTCCACCAGGAAATCAATGTCGTCTTCGCTCTTATCAACCTTTAGGACTGCACCTCTGTACAATTCCGACGAAAAAAAACAATTTTCTCGGAGAAATCGCAAATCCTGGGAGGCAGAACCGAGCCCATACAGCAATGCTCCCAGTCGGCTTTGCACGATCTCCTACGCCGTCAGTAGCGGGCTCTGTTAAGAGGAAACTATTGTTTACCTTAAACGTTCGCCCAGCAGGGTAAGCACATGTGATTCACACGATCTTTAATCATAACAAAGTCGAATTCGCGAAAGTTAGATGTTTTGGTCCAAGACTGCGCGTGAATCCTCACTACAATCCATCTGTCAGTTGTATGCCATTGTTATTTAACAATTGCTATCATTATTTTTCGACGTTCACTTACATTCAATTCCACGTTTTACCCCATGAGTGCAAACTGCATGAATATAAAGACCCTCGAAGCCCGTTATTGTAAATAATTTTATTCTGAATGTAGGCAGACAGAGGAAGGCATCCAAGTTAAAGAATCATAATAGCCATTTAAAGAAAACACAGGGGATAATTATAGGTAGAGTTTCTGGAAAAAAAACCATGTCTGACCGGACGACCTGCAGAACATGCAAGGGTAGACCTGACGTCGTGAATAGAAAATGTAAGAGGTTGGAGGCTTGGGTTAAGTGTCAGTCTGAGTTCCAACAATATCATTTTTTGTTAGGGGTCGGTGGAGAATAAGAAGAGGTATGATAAAAGCCCTTTGTCTGATGTCTGATTTCAGTGTCGTAGCAATACACGCCCTGAACTCCGACAAAAAACAGACCGCACATGATGCACTCCGTCCACAACCACATAACCAACAAAGTCGTATACAACCGTGTCAAATCCTAGTGCAGCTGGGCCCGAGAAATATGTAGAACTACTAGATAGCTATGGGAGATGAATAGATATGCAGATCGCAACGAGATCATCGTCCTTCTCATTGTCGATGTCGAATTCCACTGCAGAGAGGATTGTAAGAAGGTACAGAATAACTGGATGGCTATAAAGACTAAAAAATATTCGGACGGCAAAGAAATGAAGAACTTCTTCGACTTCACCCAAGTGGTCTACGGTCCTAAACTGCGGGGACTGCACCGCTGCACAATTCCGATGGCAATCGCTTTTATCAGAATAATCTTAAATCTAAGAACGCCTAACCAAGTCGTACAGCTGCACTGAACGATCGCTGACGAGGTTATTAATAGGTTCTCTTAAGAGGAAACTATCGCTAAGCTTGACCGTCCGCATTTGCTGCAGTTGATCATTAAATCTATAGTCCAGACACCTATTGAAAAATCACCCGTCTCGGACTTCACTTCACCTGGAATAATGGGGTACGATGCCACCCAGTGGATGGAAAAGCTTTCTTAACATTGCAAAAAGATGTAACGAGAGAACATCACCGTTGCGGATCTAGTGGTTTTCCTTCTGACAGGAAGAGAAAGTCGTTGATTGTATTTTGTTATGAAGAATGCGTTAAGAAGATTAGAAGAAATGGAAGATTCCGCCTCTAGAAATAATGTACGGCGAACTTTGATTAAGACTTCGAGCCAGTTCATTCGTACTAACTGCATATTAAAATTGACGCTTCGCCAAACAGTTCCTCTGTTCCTACCTCCTCAGAGCGTTTTTCCTTACGAGTGCCTGAATGCAAGTAACTTAATGGGCGATTTGTTAAGCAATGCGCATAACTTGATAGAGAGTGAGATGTCACATGCAAAGAGCGACTTGATTCATGTTTCTCCGGCTGATGGTCAATCAACAAGTACAACGAACCCCCGACCGCAAATTCTGTCCTCAACCTTTGCCTAAGCAGAGTAAGTAACTTGAAGCGGGCAGCCATCATGACCGGTCTGGCGTCATTGTTTAAGAACTCGCTGCTTTGACGTCAGTCATCCTTTGCAGTGAGCCGTTCCGGGCGCACCGACCTGCGGTCACACGACCGACTGTTCGGGCATACCTGCGTCTGCACAGCCGCAGCTGTCCATTAGGCCACTTAAACTCACTACCCCCTGCAACCACAATATAAGCCACTGGAACACCATCCCTTGGAAAATGTTGCACACAGTGACTGCCCACCTGTTGAGTTTGGCATACGAGCCTACAAATGCGGCTGCCACCACTGTCCCAAGGACATTCAGGCATGACTGGACACAGTCAACACCAGCCCTGGCTTCGCCAGTGGCCACTGCCGCCTGAGAGGACAAGCCAATGTTTCGGTATGCATTAAACCCCTCATTCTGGTGCCTTCCATCCTCTTCTTCTTCTTCTTCTTCTTCCAATATAGGATTTGCTGGGGTTATGGAAGCGCGCAGACTACACACTCATGCTGCTTGATTACAACCGGTGCCAACTATCGAGAGTTTCACTGACAGTTAAGTACTTGGGTACATGCTATGGCCAAGAAAACAGAGCTGCGAATATTTTTCAGCCACTAACAATATTGGGTTGTGGGCTGGCAAGCCACTCTTGCATCAAACACGGTGTATA
>CACRXP010000062.1:961818-1085429 GCA_902702965.1 Spirometra erinaceieuropaei
GTCCCTTAAGCTAGGTACAGGTGAGAAATTTAAATGTCAGGCCAATAAACTGGAGCATGAGTATCGAGTTATTTGTAGTTCGGTTCAGTTTATTTGATGAAATTGGGTACGTCGCTCCAAAATCCCTATTTGGCTGACACAAGGTAAGTTTGTATAAGGAAGTGGAAAGGGAATAACTTCAAAGATGCGATGAACTTCAGCGAATCATACTGAAATCCCAAACAGGATGGCGTCTCGCATTATGAGCAATGGAGTATTGTTTGAAATATTGATGGTGACGTGTGAGTTGAATCAAGATTGCGTTTTCGTCCCCTATATCGGAGACGTGAATTTGGATAGACACGGCGAGAAGAAATCTGGAATAAGCATCAACATACCGATAACTGCTCAGCATCCAACGCATTCAAGCACGTTCAAGAATAATCAAGTCGAACGTCAATTACCTATGGAAAATACTAATACTTAGGTAAAATGGCAGGGTCTAGGACACAGAGGACTTGGAGCGAGCCGGAATACTCCATGTCTACGCCAGACTGAGACAGCTATAAATGCGTTAGATCGGCCATTTCACGAAGATGGATGGCAATGTGGGACCATCGAAGTGACTATTTCCCAGTCATGCGGCTAGATGTACTCACAGCGAAGGAATTCAAAGAAGACACAGGGGAGATGCCATGAAAACCCCCTATCATTGACTTGAAATAGTATCGGCGCTCCTAGAGAACTGCCGCTATGTCTCGACAGCAATTTCAATGTCAGTCAGATTTTCGTTGCCTATACAAGAGAAGCAACTTGCCTGTATCATGCCGTGGACCAACAGCTGAAACACCCAACCTCTTCTATCACGAAGGCCACATCAACGGCCGGTCCGTCCACGTATCCGTGTCGCTGAACATACGCCGACCCACTGTAATAGCAACACGACGTCTCAAGCTTTCCCTCGGACAAGGCATTCAATACCACTGCCCAACTCACCACCACAACCACCGATAGTTCATCTGTCGTGAAGGACAGCCTCAAACATGTGTCCCATCGCATTGTGAGACTTGGATGCTGGTTTGCGCACGATTTAGCTACTGGTGATAGGGACCTCAATTAAATAAACCAAACACCTCGGACCAAGTCATTGTGTTTCTTGGCAGTATTTCAATTAATGACCCTTATCGAGATTGTTTGGTAGGCAGAACTAGGTGAAACGAACTACATCAAAAGAAATATCTTTACAATTAACTGCCCCTAATCTCCGAAATCCTCTCTTCAATCTTATATGTCTCCCTAGATTATTCATTGGACAATAGGTGTTTATATCTGTATATATAATATACTGAATTACAAAGGGCTCTTCAATAACGTCACGATGAGTTTTCACTGTCTTCAGGTATAGTGTTCCCTAAGATTGAAATTAATTGCCTTGGACGTCGCTGTACAGAAGCGTTCATTCAGCTCAAAGCAGTACGCAAGCGAGTTCTAACGTGCTATTACTGTGTGGAGGTACGTACAATTAGAAGTGACTAGTGCAATTATGCAAAGAAGCATACTGGCATATGCGCTTTAGCTGTGTAGCACATAACGTAAGACACTCGTCAGAACTTCAGTTTTAATAATGATTTATTTCCCACAAGGTTTTTTACTTCACATACAAACACCGATTCTGTAACTGTTCATTTCTATAGATGCACCATCCCAATTAGGCATTAATGGTAGCAATACAAGGGCCCGGTGGATGAGAATGCTGTCCTCCACGAATTTCGGGCATCCTCCAGCGTACGCCTAGTCCATACTGAGCGGAATTTCCTCGCATTCGACAACACAGACTGCGCTGTGTTGTTGAGACCGCCGTAAATATTGAAGGCCAATAAAAAAAATCACATCCTGCATTTCGCGTTCTTCGTACGCGTACGTGACATCCACGGTAACACTCAAGCGTACATTCTGAAGCGTGTGTGCTTCAGGCATTTATGAAAACCACCGACGACTGATTGGCATTAGTCTCTGAAAGTCAGGGTAGAATTCGTGGTTTGTCAAGTTTGCATGTACCTAGTTTAGAATATCGGTTGTTTGATATTCCTTCACATTACCAAAACCATATTTATTTACGCAAAATTTATGAACTAACTAGTAAATTAACAGTCATCGTCATGGATGAGAAGTTTACATGGCATTCACATCGCATAGTCTTCTTTTTGCCCACGAGTCGTGTTGCTGAGCAACCGGTACCAACCGGTTTGGCGTCCTTTTCAAAGTATACCTGCGCGCGCACTTGCCGTGTGTACGTCTGATTAACAACGGGAAGGTCGGCCTGCCCTAGTAGATGTGCCACGACCAGGGGTAGATCTATGATGGTTCCATTAGGTGAACAATGTGGGGTGTAGGGGCTGTCAGCGGTGGGTTCACGTGATGGTCGTAGTGTTCGCTCACTTGCTTGCAGGTGAGACTACGCCTAGCGTCCATTTGCTGGCACCCAACTCTCACCTGTGGCTCCACGTAGCTGGGCTCTGCTCAGCGGCCACACCCCGGGCAACCGTCTCGACCGGCGGGCTAAACCAGGTGAGGGCGCTGTGCGCTTGTGCCGCGTGCACAGTGTACTGCGGACTCCGCTGGATGGATGGTCGGATGAAACACTGCGTCAGCATCGTCGAGACGAGGCTCTGCCTGGTACGCCGTTGGATAACTGCTGCCGGGACGGGTCTCCGCATCGCCTTCGCTGAGACGCGCCCACCCTCACCGACGGAGACCGCGGACTCACGGCATATGCGGTCGTTCTCCACTACGAACATAAAAGTCGTGGCCCCATAGTGGGATCGGTCGCGCCAACCAGGCACATGGGCAGCCCGATTCAGGGGCGGCACTGCCTGCCCCCATGAGGGGAAGGGCCTAGAAAAGGTGGCCTAAACATTGCTGGGTACCACGCCGTCTCCAGGCTAGCCAGGGCCGCAGACGTCTAATCATGGTCGAAACAATCAAAATCGAAACAACAACAATACCAATAACAACAACAACAATATTCCTTCTCCTCATCCTACCTCTTCTACCTCTACCTCCGTCTATTCTTCTGCCTATTCTTCTCCTTCGTCATCTTATTCTCCAACTCCTTCCCGTCACCCCACTTGTTTTCCCCAGACTGACAGGGTGAGCCCGCTCACTCTGGCAGCCTGGAATGTTCGTTCCCTTTTAGACAATCCGAGGAGCAACCGACCGGAACGGAGGACGGCGCTAGTGGCACGAGAACTGGCGCGCTACAAGGTGGACATCGCCGCACTCAGCGAGACCCGTTTCTCCGAACAAGGCCAACTGGAGGAGGTGGGTGCCGGCTACACCTTCTTCTGGAGCGGTCGACCCAGGGCAGAGCGACGGGACGCGGGTGTCGCCTTCGCCATTCGGAACGACATCGTGGGACGACTGCCCTGTTTGCCGCAGGGCATCAACAATCGTCTGATAAGCCTCCGCCTGCCTCTCCGGCGGGGGGGCCAATTCGCCACCATCATCAGCGCCTACGCTCCGACCATGACCAACCCCGACGCCGTCAGAGACAAATTCTACGAGGACCTGCATGCCCTCTTGGCGACTGTGCCGATGGCGGACAAGTTGGTTGTCCTTGGCGACTTCAACGCCCGCGTCGGCACAGACCATACTGCCTGGAGAGGAGTGCTGGGTCCCCACGGTCTCCGTGGCTCAAACGACAATGGTCTGCTGCTGCTCCGCACCTGCGCAGAACACCGCCTCATCCTGACAAACACGTTCTTCTGTCTGCCGGAGCGAGAGAAGGCCACTTGGAGGCATCCTCGGTCGCGTCAGTGGCACCTGCTGGACTATGTCCTCGTCCGAAGGCGTGACGAGCGGGACGTGCTGGTGACGAAGGCGATCGCGGGTGCTGACGGGTGGACCGACCATCGCCTCGTCATCTCGAAGATGCGTCTTTGCCTACAGCCTCGCAGGAGACCCCAAGGTAAGCGACCACCAGGTAAGCTGAATGTTGCCTTGTTGTCCTTGCCCGCTCACCATCTCCATTTCAGCAATGAGCTAGCTCAACGGCTAGACAACCTCCCCATCGCCGATGCCGCCGCTGCCGAAAACGCCTCCGTGGAGAACCGCTGGTGTCAACTGCGAGACACGGTCCAGGCGACGGCGCTCACCGTCCTCGGTCGTGCTCCCCGCCAACACCAGGACTGGTTCGACGACAACGACGCCGCCATCAGAAATCTGCTAGCTGAGAAGAACCGCCTACACAAAGCCTACGTCGATCACCCCACTGACGACAACAAAGCTGCTTTCTACCGCAATCACCGCCACCTCCAGCAGCGACTGCGCGAAACGCAGGACGCCTGGACTGCTCGCAAAGCTGAGAAGATCCAAGGCTACGCGGCCCGCAACGAATGGAAGAACTTCTTCTCTGCGATCAAAGCTGTCTACGGTCCGCCGACAAAGGGCACTGCTCCTCTCCTCAGAGCCGACGGCAGTACTCTCCTGACTGAGAAGACGCAAATCCTTCAGCGATGGGCCGAGCATTTCCGAGGCGTCCTAAACCGCCCTTCCGCCATCTCCGACGCCGCCATCGCGCGTTTGCCGCAAGTCGAGACCAACGCGGACCTCGACCTCCCGCCGTCTCTCCAGGAAACCATCAGGGCCGTGCAGCAGCTCTCCAGCGGGAAAGCACCCGGATCGGACGCAATCCCTGCTGAGGTCTACAAGCACGGAGGTCCCCAACTCATGGATCACCTGACTGTGCTCGTCCAAGAGCTGTGGCGTCAAGGTGAAGTCCCGCAAGATTTCAAGGACGCAACAATCGTGCACCTATACAAGCGAAAAGGGAATCGCCAAATCTGCGACAATCACCGTGGCATCTCCTTGCTGAACATCGCCGGGAAGATCTTCGCTCGCATCCTTCTCAACCGCCTCAATAAACACCTGGAACAGGGCCTTCTACCGGAAAGCCAGTGCGGCTTCCGTCGTCATCGTGGGACCACGGATATGATCTTCGCCGCCCGTCAACTTCAGGAGAAGTGTCAGGAGATGCGGACCCACCTGTACTCTACCTTCGTGGACCTGACGAAAGCCTTCGACACGGTGAATCGTGAAGGACTGTGGAAGATCATGCAGAAATTCGGCTGTCCGGAGCGATTCACTCAGATGGTGCGTCAGCTGCACGACGGTATGATGGCGCGAGTCACGGACAACGGAGCTGTCTCAGATGCATTCGCAGTGACCAACGGAGTGAAGCAGGGCTGTGTGCTGGCACCAACCCTCTTCAGTCTCATGTTCTCTGCCATGCTGATGGACGCCTACCGCGACGAACGTCCCGGGATTCGCATCGCCTACAGGACGGACGGTCACCTGCTGAATCAACGGCGGATGCACTTCCAATCACGCGTATCCACAACAACCGTTCACGAACTCCTCTTCGCCGACGACTGCGCCCTGAACACAACCTCAGAAGAGGAGATGCAACGGAGCATGGACCTGTTCTCCGCCGCCTGCGAGAACTTCGGTCTGGTCATTAACACGCAGAAGACGGTGGTGATGCACCAACCGCCGCCCAACTCAGCCACAGCCCCCAACGCGTCGCCGCAAATCAGCGTGAATGGGACCCTACTGCAAGTGGTGGAGAACTTCCCGTACCTGGGCAGCACTCTCTCCCGCACCACCAAGATTGATGACGAAGTCGCCAACAGGATCTCGAAAGCCAGTCAAGCCTTCGGTCGTCTCCAAAGCACAGTTTGGAATCGTCACGGTCTTCAACTGAGCACGAAGCTGAAGATGTACAAGGCCGTTATCCTGCCGACGCTACTGTATGGAGCAGAGACCTGGATGGTGTACACGAGGCAGGCACGCCGTCTTAACCACTTCCACCTCAGTTGTCTTCATCGCATCCTGCGGCTGAACTGGCAGGATCGCATCCCCGACACTGATGTGCTGGAACGAACGGGAATGCTCAGCATCTACTCCATGTTGAGACAAATGCAGCTGCGCTGGAGCGGCCACCTGGTGCGCATGGACGACGAGCGGCTACCCAAACGACTCTTCTACGGAGACGTCGCGACGGGTTCTCGTCGTCAAGGAGGCCCAATTCGTCGATACAAGGATACCCTGAAGTCCTCCCTGAAGCTACTGCAAATCAACCCGACCAACTGGGGAGAGCTCGCCTGCGATCGTCCGGCATGGAGGAGAACAGTGAAGACGGGCGCTGCTATCCACGAAGCCAACCGCATCGCCGCCGCCAAAGCGAAACGCGAAGCCCGCAAATCACAACTGCGCCCAGTCAGCAACGCTGTCGCACAACTGCTTCCAACGTGTCCTCGATGTAAGCGGACATTCCGGGCTCGAATCGGCCTTGTTGGACATCTTCGGATCAACTGTAGCTCTCGAAATGCACCAAACTTCATCCCCCCGCCCGCGTCATCCTCGTCCTCTCTGCCGCCGAATAACTCTGTGAATTCTTCTGCACCACCACTTCCATCCTCCTCCTCCTCCTCCTCCTCCTCCTCCTCCACCACCACCACCACCACCACTGCCCCAACGGCGGCCGCTCAGGCAGCCGTCTCGCACATCTCCGACCGCGACACAACAACCGGCACCACCCCCGCCTCTCCTGACTCCAGCAATGAGAATCATGACTACACCTGTCCTCACTGCGACCGCACCTTCACCTCACACATCGGCCTGGTCGGTCACTTGCGAATCCATCGCACAGAGACCGGCGAACCAGTGCCTGAAGCACCAACCTACACCCACCGCACTCGCCTCCACTGCCAACACTGCCCTCGCACCTTCACGCATCGCATGGGTCTATTCGGCCACATGCGCATCCACGAGAGCGGAATCGACCACAATTCCGACACACCAACCACGCCCATTATGCCCAGCACCACCCTCGCTCCGTCCATCTGCGCCACCACCAACGCCTCCTCTGTAGCTGATGCTGACACCGCCGACTTCACGTGCCCACACTGTCCACGCACACTCACCTCACGCATCGGCCTGGTCGGTCACTTGCGAATCCATCGCACAGAGACCGGAGAACCAGTGCCTGGAGCACCAACCTACACCCACCAAGCTCGTCTCAACTGTCCACACTGTCCTCGCACTTTCAGGCACCGCATGAGCCTATTCGGCCACATGCGCATCCACGACGACCTGCGGTAGACAACCGCCGGTTACACCACACATCCACACACTCCCTACCCTCCTCCACCATCACCAACACACATCAACACTTACCCACCGCATGCACCAACTGCCACCTTCCACGCAAGTGGGAAGTGTGCATCTCGACTCGGTTCCCACGCGGCTTCGGTTGTACGGGTGATTTGAGTCCGAGATTATCCCGACACTTCAAGTGTCGTGGATAGGAAGGTTGCTGATTGATGCCCGCTCTCGGTTCACGCAGTTCGTCGCGTTGTGTGTGTGTGCTGTGTGGAGTGGCGGACTGGTGGGCTGGGAACGGGCTGAAGCAGCACCTTCCACGGCCCTCTCACGCAAGTGGTGGCGGACTGGTGGGCTGGGAACGGGCTGAAGCAGCACCTTCCACGGCCCTCTCACGCAAGTGAGAGACACGCCGTTCAACCCCCGTTGTGTGAAATCCTGGTGTTTGTGTGTGTATGGGGGGCCAGGTCGTGCTGTGGCGCGCGCAGTCACGGTCAGTCGACCGTGGCAGCCACCGCGCCCATCCACCATTCCAGTTTGCCGACCGGCTCGGACGGCGGCTGGAGTGTGGGAATGGGAAGGGAGAGTGAGGTCGACGACTCAGCGCACTTTTTCCTCACTATAATCAATCTGACGCGCTTGAAGCTATCACGGTGCGCTAAAAGCCGTGGCTTGGAAGGTTGCCAACTTACGGGGTATCTTGGACCTCCTCCTTAACGGGAGGCGGTCTGAGAGTCAGTCTGCAATGGCTCCTTTTTAATGTGGCCTTTATGGCACTCCCACCACAGTGTGGGATCCGAGCCAGGCGTGGGCGGCACGCCTAGGTGCGGCTTCGGCCGTGCGAGCCTCCAAATGTCTGTTGTGTTGGTTGAAATCCTGGTTATTGTTGTGTGGACCAGGGGGTGTGGTGGAACGCCAAGGTGAGGATCCGTCCAAATCATCCACCTGCGACCTCCCTCGTCTCCGGTCTTCTTGACTCTGTCTTGACACCGGGCTCGGGCGAGGGAGGTGGAGAGAGTGTAGGTAGATGCAGCGCAAGTCTACTGGCACTATAAACCCCTGCGCAAGTCACCGTCCCTGCTCCAACCTGCTGTGGGGCCCACGGTGGACATCATCGAAATCGATGGTCGAACTGTCAGGTGAACAATGTCTGAAGTCTTGGAAAAAAATTGCTAATCCCATTCAGTGTTTGGTATGTTTCGCAAACATAACTACTAATTTCTTTTTCTTGGTTACATCAAAGTTCTGGCTTAATTAGGCCGCTAAGAAGACTGCATGAGTTACTGTGTGTAGCTATTTGCTTGTATGAAAATGCAGTCAACGAAATGGGCCTTGTACTGAGAACGAAACATGAGGGATTCCAAGTTTAAAGTCTGAGGTTTTAATAAGTAAGAAGGCTGACGGTCAAAGTACACAAATTTTGACTAGATCGCGTTAAGAGTACTTACTGTTAGAGTGGACTTGTGTAATTACGCAAAACAACGCGATGGCATATGCGCAGACGAATCTGTTCATACTGCTCTGGCTCTTACTGGTATAGTTGTGACCCTATCATGGACTTATAGAGACTATAGCACCAGTACATTTCGTTTTCTCCAAATTCTTCTATTGCCATTGGTTAGACGTATTGAGGGACGGTCAACCAGAAAGACTTTGCACTATGGATGTGCACACCAAGACTTCGAATTTCCCCATCAACCCACGATGATATGTTGTGTGATCAGGAGAAACCCTTAAAGCCCTGAATATAGTTGCCTCCAAATCTAAGAACATATTTTCTTCTAATTCGTGGTTGATTCACTAGAGAATTGGTTAAGAGACTTTAGCATCCCAAGGACAACTTGCTCCTTAAGCAATTCACGTTTTTTAATATTTGGAATATCGCAAGACAAATATTCTTTGGACGCATATTTGTTAGAACTGTAAGCCAACGACAGCCGGTTAAACGCATACGCTTTGCCGAGAAGGCTGAAAAGCCAGGTTACCTCATTCATTTGACGTTCATTGACTTGACAGAAAAGGCTTCCCTAAGTTACTTGTCACGCATGTTCTACTGCACTCCTAATATTACTCAGCAGCTTGTCATTTTCATTCATCTGAGGTTTGGATGCCTTGTAAAAGGTCCCCAAACAGACATCGAAGCATGCCTACTCAAATCATAAAGGGGCGTAAACTTCTCATACTACTGCAGATGCGTCAACTAACAGAGTTTATGGAAACACACGAGCCATCACCACTGGAGCTTTACTGGGGACAACAGATTTGGTCATCTGTCACTGTGGACACTGTGGTTCTCAGGGTCGTTTGGGTGTGATTGGTGTTAGATTCGAATTCTTCTGGAAGAGATATCTATATTTAAATGACAAGGCACCGAAGTCGTATTCGCCATTAGGAGCGACTTCGTCAGACGCTTGTGCTGGTTACCGTACGGCGTCAACGACTCCTCATAACACTACATCTGACTATTCGCGGACATAAACTCGTCGCTCGCAACCATTCCGTATTCCAATTACTCCAACTGTAAATTATATTATCGGCCTTCAGCCTTATCCAGTAGTTTGTTGTAAAGATTAACCTGTGTTTCAACGTCTTAAGGAGATGCAATATTAACTTCGAATCAAAAGGACGTTAGTCGTGCCACGATTTTGCAACAGAGACTAAAATCGCCAACCGAGTCATTGCTCAAGAATCGAAAACAATTATAAAAGTATGTCAATTACTTTGAGGGTAGCTTACATCATAACCTATTTTCCGTAGGATTTTTGGAAATGGCACTAAGTTTATGAAAAGTGTGTGTTTAGGTCAGTGAGTGGGACGTAAACGAAGTTGAGAGGAGAGATGCCCATGTACTTCTCATACGACTGCCGCCAGGAGTCTTAGACACTTAAATCTAACCGGACGGTTCAGGAGTAGGGAGGTGGAAAGTAACTATCCTCGTTCACGTTGATAGTAATTTAGAGTGGTGAGAGTACTAGCCGTCAGGAATTAAAAACGCTTTTAAATGTAGACTTTCTAGCGGCGTCAAAAATATGAGTTCTAACGCGCCCCGGCAGAAGTCGTAAATATGTGGTTTCGACCAGGTCGTGAATAATATGAGGAGGTGTGTTGTCTAGCCGAAGGATGTGTAGAGTTGTGTTTCCGGAATCTGTTCAGAAGCTGCTGTATTTTTAACAATCTTTTCGCCATGTTCACTATAGAGCGTCCAAGCGGACCCATATGGTGTCCTTACGTATTTGCGCTTGTGACTGATTGAGTGGTTGCTATCGAAAGTCAGTACATGTATCATGCTTACGTTGTCCTCAACACATATATTTAGACAACCGAAATTTTACTTTGGAAAAGAAGAGCAAGTGACACGAGCTGGTTGTTATCTTCCACCCACACCCTAGCTTGTATGGTCAGGTAGATAACGTTGAGATCATGTTTGAATAAAGGCATCATCAAGAAAGCGGGCTTGGTAATCAGGTCTGTGGAATCGGAAGACCAGTGACTACTAGTGTTCCAACCAAATACGCATTCTTGAGTTATCTGGCCTTCCGTAGGTGATCATATCTGTTTGTTTGGCCAGTGGACTTTTCTCGTATTATTTCAACATGCATGTTACGTTCGGAAGTTTAAGAAAGGTCACAAAAAATTCCTCTGTATGACTTAAAGATCCAGCTCTCCACCTGTGTAAGTCCCTCAAGTTAATGTTTGATACAAGAGTCTACGTGTATAAGCATATTTGCCAATGCGATTAGGGCGCATGAGACTGACCACTTGCTTTCGCTGTGCACAGCACTCCATTCAGACTTTTCATAAGAGTTCAAAGTGCGCTGACGATTCTTTTTCATTAACCCTTTTAGGTTTTTTAATTGTTTTTCGACATTTGCTTTAGCATTATCAAAGTAATAAATTATGTGGCGGTGGCATTTCATCATGCTAGTGATACAAATGCTTGATGAAAGAGAATGCTTAATTTAGGTGCTCATAGGCCTCCTCCAGACTGCGCCTGGTCCACGTTTGAAGAAATATATTTTCCATGGAGTGTTGAAGAAATCCTAAACATTTTGGAAGTATGAGGAAATTACTTAATCGGTCTCTCAGTATTCTTTGTACTCAATAGTCATATCCACTGGACCAGTAGAAGACACATTTTGAAGAACAAAGTCGTCGTGCACGTTTGACATCCATTGGCGGTCATTGCTCATGGTCATTACTCTCTAAAAGTCAGGGTACCATTTAAACCGCGGAAACTTGTAAGCACTTAGGTTAGAATATAAGTAATCGAGCATTCTTTCAGATTACAAAAGCACACTTATTTAAACTACAATTTAAACTCACCAGAATAGTGATAGATTTTGTCATGAAGGGGAAGTCCAAACTGCATTTACAATGCATAGCCTTCTGTTTGTCTCTAAGTTGTTCACCAATGCATCCATTCTGAAACCTCTGTAAGACGTACAGACGAACGATTTTTATGACTGTTGACACAGGGCAGTCGACAGATGCATGAAGTCCACACATGCTGGAAAATGAGAGAGCGTGCAGGAGAAATCTGCCACAGACGTATTTAAAGACCTCAGGTGTCAGGTGTCAAAGCTTATCTCGCCAATTCACTAAATGGCTCCAGCCTCAAACACTACAACAGATGCGTCAACTTGCAGATTATATGGAAGCACAAAAGCCAATTCAAAATGTAGATTCCGCGCTAGATTCGTTTGGATTTAGTGGGAATCTTTGGGTTCGAGGTAGGTGAATTGGCAGGACTGACTGGACTTTTTGGGTAAAAACACATGCTATAGGGGAAGTATGAGGTTAGCGTTTATCAGATGCGCTAGCGATTGGCTTTGAATTATTTCTTCTAGAATCTCAGCTATTATCATTGGCTTTGGGTATGAGATCGGCTACTCGATAGGAGAAAAATGTTAGACCTGCAGGGCCGGCCGCCACTATGTTCAAACGACAAAATTTCGCTGTGCTTTGACTATTCACAGTTTTCCAAACCAATTGTGCCTGCTAGGTGACAGAGGATCATTTAAAAAACGGACTGTTCTTTAACGAGGAGAAATTTGTCGACGGTATCTTGGAAAACAGATCTGCATGGTGGAGCAAACGACAATTGGAAGCATTTTAGTTCCTCACTGAAAGAAATTGTTTATTTCAATTGTCCTCTCAGAAGAAAGACAGTTGCAAACCGCTATAGGTGAATAAACTTGAACTAACAGGCCTTTTCCAAAAAAGTAAATTGCTTTTGATGGTGTTACTCACACGCCGGTTCCGAAAAGCACTTACAGGAATGGAAGCAGCAACGCAGCATTTGCAAAAGCGAGGCTCCAAGACAGAGAAGGGAATTGGAATTTAACATACTACAAAATTAGCGAGAACGCACGAAAATTCCACATCGTTATATATGAAATACTAAAAGGGCTCAGGAACTCATTCTTGCCCTTAGATATGCAGCTAAGGAAGTGGCGACTGATGATCAGGTTAAGACACCCCTCCTATTTGATTTCTTCCAGCCCATCTTTACCCGAGAACCTATGTCTATATTTGCCCCTCCACCCGTTCGCCAACTAATCCCTCTTGCTTCTCTCCCCCCCTTCTCCTCTTAATCTCTCGCTACTCTTCTCAGTTGAGAACTGTACGAACCATGGATAATAATATTTTAAAGTCCTTTGAAGAACGCGAGCTCCTACAAGAATGGAAGTGCGCATTCATCGCCCTGACCCACAAAAGAGGTCCAAGTCTTGGCCGCGAAAATTATCATTCCGTCAAGTTTATTTGCATCGCGTGCAAAAGAATGTAACGCATTATCAAAAGACATTTGATGAAATACCTTGAAAATAACAAAATATTTTGCGATGCCTGACATAGATTTCGCCTAGGACGCTCCTGCCTAACGAATGCTCTATACTCGTACAAGAAATGGGCAAGAGCAACAGGTAGGGGTTTTCCAGTGGATGTCATGATTCTGACTTTAAAAAGGTCTTTAATAGTGTCCCACGCAGGCCTCTTTTGCAGAAGATGTGGTATGTGGGAATTTATAGAAGAGCGTCCAAATGGATTTGGAGCTTTTCGTCATTGGTAGGGCAAAGAGTCATTGTTTGGAGGGCTATACTTCTGAACAGGCAAAGGCGAAAGTCGGTGTCCAACAGGATTCTGTTTTAGACCCAAAACTCTTCTTGAGTGCATCAGCGAAATAAATTTTGTGACTGTCACTTTGGCGGACGACATAAAAAAAATATGCCTTGAAGTCAATTGTGATGGTGACGCAAAAAATTTGCAATCGAACATGGACAAACCGAGTGTTTGATAAAATATATGGCTTTCTAAGTCTAGCGTGTCCAAATGCGTAGTCCTCAAATAAACAAAAGCCGGAAGCCTCGTCCAAACATTGACACATTATTATTAAGTTTTGTGTCAGCCCGTTTATGCACAGCTGTTTAAAATCCTCGAATCCGGGATTAGCTGAAATATGCTTATAATTGAAATATTTGACATATTTCTGCGTTACTTTTCGAGCGATTTTTATTAGCCGGCGAAAAGGACACATAAATCCCCATACACGCCCTCCAATAAACCATGAATGATGTTAAGTGTGCTGTCCACAAAGTGGCTCTTTCTGCCATCGTACGTTTACAGAGGTTTTTCGAGAAACCTGAACACATTTTTACGATTCTCGACCCACTTTACAAACGTAAGCACATTTACGAACGGCCTAACGAGCCTACTTCAAATGGAATCGCGCATTTATTTCGTTTCATCGAAGTCGCGGATACATCAGGACGTAGACTCAATTTAATTATCCGCAATATACTCTACACGCGCTAACCCAGCACCATCAATTCCAAAACTTACACATCTATGTGGCCTAAACATCCGCATAGCTACAACCAAAAGACTTTACTCTAGAACCAAATATAAACCCGTCTTACTAACCTTCTACTCACAGACCGTAGCTGAGCTTGTCCTCCAAAACCCTGAATTAAACAGAAATCTGCGGAACCTAGGCTCATTTATAGGTCTAGATTTGACACCGATGCAAAGACGTGAACTTCGGGTAAAAGACACCAGCTACAAATAAGATAATTAGCACTCCGGTGCCTCAAATGAACCTCTAGCTGCTGCTTCTATTTCTGGCACCAATGAAAAGAAAGGCACAAACCAGCGTAAACAAAAGTATTTACCCACAGCCCCCTGTAGAAGGACTTCAGAAGGTACTTCTTACTCTAGTTCTCATTATTAAAAACGCCTTACTACGAAAGCACTTAGGACTGCTGTGCAGAAACAAACGAAGGAGGCACAACGAAACAACAACGTTTAAGTAGAACAGAACGATGACGCAGATTCCCAACCCAGCCTTGTGACACCATAAGATAGCAATATACCTTTTACTACGCCGCCACTCCGCCTCCCTCCAAGAAAACCGATCAACCAGTACTATAAATCAACGGCCAATCAAGAAACACAAACCGAAAGGCCTGATTAAGCACACTGGCACAACCAAAACTTCCTAAGAATGTAGACATATCAAATAGGAGTTCTCCAAAATCTAACCAGAAACAAATAGGATTCTATAACTGCATCTCGATTTCCCAAAATCCAAGTGCATGGCATAGGAAGTAGGCAAACCACTCTAGCATTCCAAACTTCCTATCATCTTATGACGGCCCTACAAATAACTTCGGCTTTTACACCTCCCCAGCCGAAACTTCATTTAGGTACAATTGACATCTAGTTAACTCACCCCCCCCCTCTGTACACTCAATTCATGCACACTAACCTATGCACTCAAATTTCGCCATTCGCATCACCATAATTTCCAAGAATCACACACTTACCTCCATTTAGTCCATCACTCAATCAAAGTACCCCCTAAACCACTTTTTTTTACCACAGCCCACCTCTTCCATATCCGATATTTTGAAGATAATTCCTATAAATTCGATATTGATCGTCAACAAAATATCTCATCTTAAAACTTTTGTTGAAATATATAACATCGATATAAACTGCATTACAGAAACATGGGCAAATGGACTTGTGTAAAATGTCTCGCTATATGTCCCAAGTTATGATTTCAGTCGGCAGGACCGTGTTAGTAAACGAGGCAGAAGTTGCCTAATCAACATCAAAACTAGCATTTAGCAAAGTGGTATTGGTGTCCTAAACGAAACCTTCGCTGGGGAGGCGTGTTTTGACACAATAAATCCCATATCCCGAAAAACATACTATTCGGATGCCTCTACTCAATCCCCCAGGATGTAGTAATGATGAAATAAGCCTCAACCACTTAATAAGCAATAGATCTAACATTAAAATTAAATATAAGATAATCTCAGGCGACCTGAACCGCCCACAAATAAATTGGGCCGAATTATCGGCACCTACCAGGCACGAAGAATTATTATTTTTAATTATATTTAATAACTTGACACAGATAGTTGACAAACCTACCCGAGGAAACAATATACTAGACGTTATTTTCCCCTTAACTCCATCAACACCTATATTGAGTCAGTAGACTGGAGCCCATATCTTCAAACGACATCCCCTATGGAAGCAGTTAACCTATTATGCACTGTCCTAATTATAATTCGAGATACCTTGATTGACGAATGACTCCCGTATAAGAAATCACTTCTCCCACACTTCCTTTCAATTAAACTTAAAAAGCTACACAAACCCTCTGTAAGCTACTTATATACACTTCAACGAATCAGGGAAATTCACGACCTGGTTGCGAAAATGGAAACAAATGAATTATCATCGACAGTCAAGACCACGAACTATTATTGATAAATCAGGAAAAGTTATAAAAAATAGCAACTAAATAACAAACTTATTCAACAAATACTTCTCAGCTAACCACACAGTCGAGGAGGGAGTGACCTCCCAGCTGACCGAGATGACAGAACGCTTCCTTGGTGAGATTCGTTTTAGTGAAGAAACTGTTAAAGGTTCCATCAAACAACTATCCAACGCCAACTCCTTTGGGACGGACAAACCCCCCCCCCCATGTATATTGAAGCATATGACATATGCTCTAATACTCCTGTCTAAGTTATTTACCCTACTTCAGTCAAGTGCGATTTTTCCAGACATGTGGAAATACTCGACCATTGCACCAATCTTTAAAAGAGGCAACCGATCTCATACCCAAAACTGTGGTGATGTTCACCGAGCACCGACAACAGCTAAAATCCTCGAGAAAGTAGTCTACAACCAATTGCTAGACCATCTTATAAATGCCGACCTCATTCCCTCCTCTCAACATGCATGTTTAACTAAGAAGTCCTGTCAGTCCTGCCATCTCTACTTTCTGGAATTCTGTTCAAGCAATGGAGATGATGGAAAAAATGGTAGTTGCAGTAGACTTCGATCTAAAGAATAGAATAGGTTAATTGTAGCGTCCCTTGGGCACTGTCAGTCCCCTTTGAACTCAGGAAAAAAACCTAAAACAAACTTGTCAATTTCAACTGCACTTTGACTTCATTTGCTTCGGGTGTCTGGTTAACCAAAAGAGCGCGAATTGAGAGTTTGTTTTAAGTTAAAAAAAAAACCTCAGTTTTAAGGGAAAATAATAACAAAATTTTCAAAAAATAGCGATATGTACAATATAAAAATTGAAGTTTGCAGTTTGGTAGTTTTCGGGGGCATGAATAATATGTCCTTCATGGCAATTAAAAAAATTTGATATCGGCCTGACCTTGAAATTATTTTCCTGTTGGGTAAATTTCGGTGTGCTCTAGTTGCTGGTTGTCAGTCTATCTGGCCAGCCGTAAGGGGGCGGTCGCACAGTTCCTACGTGTTTTTCAGGAGGCTTACCATCGTTGTCTGGACTAAGAGCTGGAAAATATGAATATATATCAGGAGTAAGAAGCATTCAATGGTAAGTCACAATCAAAACTGTCAAAATACTATTGAATCATGTATCATATTGTAGGAGTAGTGGTCGACTGTTTACTATGACCTAATATAGTTCTATATATGTTTAATATGGTTTAATATAGACATACGCACGACTAATATGCAGGGTTTTATCGAAGGGTATATTTTTATTAGCTTTATAAGGGATATTTAGTGTCAGGTGACATAGCTGATGAAAACGAGAAAGGATGGAATATAGAAGAATATTATTATCTGTTCTGTGTTTATCAATGTTGCTATCTTTTAAAAATCTGATTATTTTGAGTGCTATGTTCCGGTATTTTTCAATCGGCTGGCATCAGAGCCCTTTTGGACCAAATTCAATATCAAAGAATTGACTTGAAAAATGTCCTATCTTATTCAAAAATAAAGGTGTATTGTTATTTGAAAGGAATTTCTTAGTTTTTATTTTAAATTCAATTAGGGTTCGACTTTTCCGGATAGAACTTGGAAGAGAGTTCCAGATAGTCGCATATCTTATGGTGTAGAAATTTTACCGTTGGGACTTTGTGGATTTGGGAATCCTTATCCTCGCTATTTCTGGTGTTTCTAGGGGCGTTTTGGTTGGTAAGTAAAATCATTTTGAGAATATCTTGATCGTGGGTGACCTTGAAGTCTTCAGATCCAGAGTGGTCGAAGAGCGTATTTATGATATAGTTCTAAGTATGAACCCTGGATGCCATCACTTCTAGACAAAGGTCTAGTAAAACGTCTCTGAATGCCTTCTAGTTTCTTTCGGCCGTCTGAGGGCATTATGCCGAAGAAAATTGAACAGTAATCTAGGAGAGGTAAAACATACATTTTGAACAGTTGTATTCTAAGTGCATTTAAGGTGAAATTTTTACATATGAATCCACACAGGCGAGTGGCTTTCGGTGATATTTGTTGGACGTGGGGAGATAAATCAAGGGTATTTGTATAGTTGAGACCTAAATCTTTTACCGATTGGGCCTCTGTTATTTCATTATCCTCGAAAATTATGGGGGGAGGTTTTTGTGGGCCAAATATCAGGAGATGGCATTTTTCGGGTGAAAAGGGCATTTGCCACTGACTACTCCATTTGCTGAGTTTTCTGAGATCAGTTTCAATTGTTCTATGAATATTGGCTACTGCATTCCCGTTATATGCATATGCAATTTTAAGGTCGTCCGCATATAAAAACGTCTTAGCTGAGACAGATATGGACGATAAGTCGTAAATATATATAAGAAATAGAAGGGGGCCTAGGATGGTGCCTTGAAGTACTCCAGTAGTAATAGGGGATGGTTCTGAAACGACTTTTCGAATTTGCACCACCTGGTATCGGTTTTGAAGATAATATTTAAGAAAATCGAGAAGGGATGGCCTAATTCCGTGACTTTTTAGCTTTATCAGTAGTCTTTTATGGGGACTTTGTCAAAGGCCTTTCTTAGATTGAAGTATATTGAAGCTACTGTGTTCCCATCATCTCTATTGCTGGAAACGAATTGCAAAAAAGTAAGGTGGCAGGACTGACATGACTTTTTGGGTAAAAATGCATGTTGAGAGGAGGGAATGAGGTTGGCGTTCATGAGATGGTCCAGCAATTGGTTATATACTATATTCTCGAGGATTTTAGCTATAGCCGGTGTTCGGTGAGCACCACGATAGTTTTGGGTATGAGATCGGTTGCCGCTTTTAAATATGGGCGCAATGGTCGAGTATTTCCACATGTCCGGAAAAATTGCATTTGACTGGAGTAGGGTGAATAACTTAGATAGGAGTATTGGAGCATATGTCATATGCTTCAGAATACATGGTGGGATTTTGTCTGTCCCATAGGATTTGGTGTTTGATAGTTGTTTGATGGCTACTTTAACAGTTTCTTCACTAAAATGGATCTCACTAAGGATGCGTTCAGTCATCTCGGTCGGTTGGGGGATGGTTCCCTCTTCGACTGTGTAGTTAGCGGAGAAGTATCTGTTGAATAAGTTTACTATTTGTTTATCATTGGTTATAACTTGCCTAAATTCATTAATAATATTTCGTGGTCCTGACTGTCGATGAAGGCCTATGCAAAGTCCCCCATGGAAGATTACTGATAAAGCTAAAAAAAGTCATGGTGCTAGGCATCCCTTTATCGATTTTCTTAAATCCTATCCTCAAAACCGATATAAAGTGGTGCAGATTCAAAACTTAGTCTCAGAACCATCCCCTGTTACCCGTGGAGTACTTCAAGGCACTATCCCACGTCCCCTTCTATTTCTCATATACATTCACGACTTATCGCTCATATCAGAAACGCCTAAGACGCTTTTATATACGGACGACTTGAAACTCGCATATCCATATAACGCAATACAGTAGCTAATATTCACAGAACAATTGAACTGATCTCTGAAAGCTCAGCGAATGAAGTTGTCAATGACAGATGCCCTTTTCTCCCGAAAAATGCCATCTCCTGATCTTTGGCCCGCAAAACTTCTCCCCATATTATTCGAGGATAATGAAATAACGTAAGCCCGATACGTAAAAGATTTAGGTCTCAGCTATACAAATACCCTTGACTTATCTCCGCACGTCCAACAAATATTACAGAAAACCATTCGCCTGTGTGGATTCATGTGTAAAAATTTCACCTTAAATGCACTAAGAATACAACTTTTCAAAATGTACGTTTTACCTCTCCTGGATTATTGCTCACTTTTCTTCGGCATAATGCCCTCAGACGGCCGAAAGAAACTAGAAGGCATCCGGAGACGTCTTATTAGATATTTGTCCAGATGCGATGACACCCAGGGTTTATGCTCACAACTATGTCATAAATACGGTCATCTACTCCTTTGTATCAGAAGGCTCCAAAATGGTCTAAACTTCCTTTTCAAGGTCATCAATGCCCAATATACTCTCAAAATGAATTTACTAACAAAACAAAATGCCCCAAAAACACCAGGAATAACGAAGATATTACATTGATCGCCAAATTCACAGTCCCATTGGTCAAATTTCTACTTCATACGATATGCTACTACCTGGAATGCTCTTCCAAGTTCTATCCGGATAGTCAAAACCACCATGAGCTTGAAATAAAAACTAGGCAATTCCTTTCAAATGCACATTTGTTTTTGAATAAGCAGGACATTTTCAAGTCAATTCTTTGTTATAGAATTTGGTCCAAAAGGGATCTGGTGATGCCAGCCGCTTGAAAAATGCCGAAGCATAGCACTAAAACAATCAAATTTATGAAAGACAGCATCATTGATAAAGATAGAACGGAAAGTGATATTCTTTCCGCCCTTTCTCGTTTCAACCAGCTATGTCATCTGACATTAAATATCACTTATGGAGCTAATTATAACATTCATTCCGATAAAACCGTGCACATTAGTTGTGCATAAGTCCATATTAAGGCTATATTAAACATATATACAACTCAATTAGATTCCACAAAACAGTTCACCACCACTCCTCTAATGTCACATTCGCAAGAACAATATGATACATGATTTAATATTATTTTGTCAGCTTTTATTGCGACTTACCATTGAATGCTTCTTAATCATGATATTTAGTCATCTTTTCCAGCTTTTACTCCAGAGGACTATGGCAAACCTCCTGCAAAACACGAACGAACTGTACGACCATCCCTTAGCAGCTTGCAAGATGGACTGACAAACGATTGTTGTAGACGCGACTCGTTCACTTTTGGTTTATCCTGAAGGCTGCATTGTTAGTTTCGTAGATGGACCTGAGGTTGCTCTTACAAAGGGTCCGTCGTCTGACAAATAATTAGTATCTTCCGGAATAACACTCATGGTTCCAACAAAGTTGTCCACACAGGCAGATTATGTAACAAATCTCGCTGATTGAGGAGTAAATATATTCCGCGGTCGGAGGACAAGAGAAAAGATAATGAAAAAGATAGCGACGAATATAAAACAGAATAAAAGGAGGTGGTGGTTTTGGATTAGCTTAGTGTTGTGTTTCCGACGGTAAGATATTGACGGATGACGTTACCTCAGCGTCCATGCCTGCAAGTCAGAGAGGAGCAATCCAGTCACGCCACCCTCTTCTAATTTTTCGCCTTATTATTATTTTCCACTCCCTTCAAGATAAACAAATTGCTATTACAACCCCCCCTCCCCAGGTGGAGCCCGGTCCGCAGGGCTCCTTGGTGCCGTCAGCTCGATGGCTTATTCCCTTGGCGGTATGGGCACTAGGTGTGCTGAAAGTATAGGTTGAGGTGTCGCGTTGGCTGTGGGTAATAAATAAATAAATAAATTTTTAATTTAATGCCAGTTTACAGGCATTGTCAAGCGAAGCGATTAAACACAAATCCGACCAGCAGTGAAAAAAAACTCCTGAGCTTAAGGCATAAAAATATAGTTGATGGTGGTTTTTGTGGTTTGGAGGGCTCAGGAGAAAAAAACTGTCGGCGGTGGTAGAATATCGACCGTCAAGAAGGGGGGAGGTTGCACGGTATCGGAGATTATCGGACGTCAAATTCCTTTCATGAAGTTGGGGATAGTCAAAGTAGAGGCGTTGAGGAACAGCTGGTGAGACCGGCCATAGTGTTCAGAGACCACAAACGCCATCGCTACGGTACAGTCGATCAGTAGATTCAGCACCCAAAATTTGTGGGAGCTTTTCTGAATGCAAAAATCGAGTAATAGTTCTCTTAAATAAAGGAAAATTTTGCAGAGTTTTCACACTCATGGGTAGTTTCTTCCAAATAGCAATTGCATTTACAGAAAAGAACCGACGATATTTAACAGAACGTGCCAGAGGCAGAAATAAGAAGACCTCACGGTGACTGTTACGTCGTGGGTGGATATGACGTCTTAGAGAGGTGAGCGGGTTAAATGTGTGATTATATAAGAGTTTAAATAGCAAAAATAGTCCCTTTTGTAATCTACGGAACCATAAAGGATCGAGGCCTGTAAGCCGGCAACGTTCTTGGTAAGACAAATGTCGGTGTTCCGGGGTTAAAATTCTCTTGGTAAAAAAGTGTTGAACGGATTCTATTTTCTTCCGCTCAGTAGCACGCATGAGGCTAAATGAAAACGAACAGTATTCCAGACCAGGTCTAACGTACATGTTGAAAAGGCGCATTCTAATGTCTCTAGTTTTAAAATTTCGGAGGATAAACCCGGTCGTTCTACGTGCTTTGGAGACTATCAAGGCACAGTGCTCCGAGAGATTGAGACTCTTGGATTATGCTACGCCCAAATCCTTTATAACCCCTGGCACATTTATTGTGTGACCTTCAATACTTAGTTGAGGTTGACGGTCGTCGCCAACCACCATGACTGAGCACTTATGCCAAGAAAGAGAAAGGCGCCATGTGCGGCACCACTGGGCGAAAGCCTGTAGATCGCTCTTTAGGAGCTCAAGCACGATGTCATGATCTGCCGGCCTATATCGATATGCAACTTTAAGATCATCGGCATACATGAAAGGCTTACCATTCTGAAATAAATCGGGTACATCATTAACGAAAAGGCAAAATAAAAGCGGGCCGAGTACACTACCCTGAATGACTCCACTCCTCACACGTGTGGGGTTGGAGATGGTATTGGAAATCTTAACTCGTTGTGTGCGAGTGCCCAAATAAGAGGATATAAAGTTCAAAAGTTTGCCACCTATTCCGAAAGAGTACAATTTCAAGAGAAGAAGAGCATGGTCAACACGGTCAAAAGCCTTAGTGAAATCGAAATACGCGGTGTAAAGAGCAAAACCATGGTCCCTAGATTGGAGAACATAGTCAAAGAAAGAGAGTTGACAGGTGTCACAAGATCGAGCTTCGAGGAATCCATGCTGAGCAACACTCAGTAAGTTGTTCGCTGTTAAGTGACACATCATCTTATCCTTGATCAATGTCTCTAAGATCTTCGAAACTGCGGGGAGGGTGTTTATTGGCCGAAAGTCATCAAATAATGTAGATTTGCCGTGCTTAGGAATGGGCAAAATGTGTGATTCCTTCCACAAGGTAGGATAAGTTTCACTTTCAAGAGCAAGATTAAATATCTTGCATAAGAGAGATGGAAAGATCGTGTTTGCATCGGCTTTCTAAATGCTTACTGGGACACCATCAGGGCCTGGACTATAAGATTGACGAAAACGCCGAATCGCAACAGTCACATCCCACAGAGTGAAAGTTATAGTTTCTAGAACTGCCCCGGTCAATGACTGGATGGTCGGAAGCGGATTGGTCGAGTCTTCAATAAACGTTTTGGACAGAAAATCATTGAAGCTATCCGCGGTTAACTGGGCATCAACAATGGGATTTCCGAGATCGTCTCGAAGGATGGGATACTGCATCTTTCTCTGAGTTCGTATTTTTCTAGAGAAAAGTTTCGAGACACTTAACGAATGGTTTTCAGTAAAGTGGACCCCTTCGGCTAGCTGTTTTTCTTCAGACAATCTCTTAGCTCGATCAAAAATATCACAAATCAAGGGCAGAACAGAAACATCGTTCTGCAGATGGAAACGACGATAAAGCCTGCGCAATCTGCGACGAAAGGGTAAACGTAGGAAAATCTCATCCCCAACATTAATAATTTTCTTACGGGGGACAAAACGAGAAATAAGCGGACCCAAAATTTCGTACAGTTTTGCAGTGCAAACATTTACATCAGAACTAAGGAAGAACTCAGTCCAGTCGTAGGAATTAAGGTGTGTTAATAATTCGGTTGAGCGAGTTGATCAGAAATCGCGGAAAAAGTTATACTTTTGGGACGACATTTCGTCAGCCTCGAATTCCAACGTTGAAACAACTATGTCATGGTCTGAGCCCCCGAGTGGGCCTAGGGATGAAACTGACGATGGCAAGCAGCCTCTACAGAAAATTAAGTCAAGTATACTTGAGCCTCGGGTGGGAAAATCAACAACCTGAGTCCACATCCCGACATCCACAGCCTCAAGAAAGTCATCGAACCTTCTGGGGCCTGAAGGCGGAGACCAGCGGACTTCAGGGAGATTAAAGTCACCCGCAACCAGTTGATACTTAAAACTTAAGTCGGCCGCAGCATGAAATGCCTGTGAGAGTAAGCGATCAAAATTGTCATTGGCGTTGGGAGGGCGATAGACGCAGCCAACGAGTAAGGAGAACCTATTTTTTAGTGCAACCTGGAGCCAGCAGCTGCCTTCTACTGCTGAAAAGTGCGGGAGGTCCAACGGCAAACATGTAAGTGTTTGCTTAACGTAGACGCAGCTGCCCCCACCACGGCTATCTTGGCGATCATTTCGAATGCAATTGTAGCCTAGAAGAGAGAGTTCGGAGTCAGCTACTGAGGCTGATGCCCACGTCTCAGTTACTAAAACAATATCAGGACAATGGACGAAAACCTGAGTCTGAAGCAAAGGCATCTTATTAAGCAAGGATCTGGCATTTAAAACAAAACGTTTGAAGGGAAAAGCTGTTAGTTTTTGAGGGAGGTGGGCTACATCGTCCAGTTCTGAGTCGCCCACGGAGCAAACGGTCCGGATGCAACCATCCGGTTCTGCAAAAAATTTTGTGGCATCAAAAAATTCTGACGTGGATAAAAAAGGGGAGGACTTGGGGGAGGAAATGACGGGCAGGTAAACTGGTAACTATTGTTAGCTAACTTATTTTCAGCTGGAAATCCGCGGGGCAGATACTGCAACGTATTCCCGCCGGGACGAAACTGAGGATCGGATGAATTAACTGATTCAGTATGGACATTATCATGAGGAATAAATTGGTAAAACGGCCGTGTAGGAAACAAGTTAGGGGGTGGGGGACGCATTGTTTCCATTGGAACAAGAGGTCTATTAAATGGTGGGAAAATCGGCATATTCGGCCTAACTGCCTTGATATGAGGGCTGGGGGGCAGTTGCGAACCCGCTACGTTTTGAGTCGGGGTATTTGAGGCACTGTTCGCCGATTGTGGAGGAAAACATTTTATACTGGTGCTGGATTTATTGGGTGTCCGAGTGGCTGAGACAGCAATTGGATTTGCCTTTTGCTTAGGCACATGCTTAGGCTTACTAGGGGTTGCTGAGGGAGTCGATAGAGGCGTGTTTATACCAGGCGTGGTGGTGTGTTTAAAGAGGTCAGCATTAAAAGTAGTCGAACTCCCTACGGAATTGACTATGCCGTGACTTGCAGATGCCGCAGGTGGTGTTGTAGAGGACATCTTCAGACTGACAGTAGGTGTCATTATCTTGGTGTTGGTTTTTGCCGATTTCAGTTTATTCAGTCTTCGCTGCAGGGGTGTGAGGTCTGGCGAAACGGAGCAGCGCCATTTACGGCAGAAGTCTCTAGTCATCTCCCTACTCGACAAGATAAAATCGACTTCTATCATGGTGAAAAGGGTAACTAGTATCGGCGCATTACGGCTAAGCGAGCGAAGTCGCTTAGCTTGTGCGACACTGAAACTCAAGCCACAACTTTGTAGGAACAAATGCGCTCCCTCCATAGCAGATAAGTGGCTCGGAATGTTTCGCAGTACGAAATTATGCTTGCGTTTAATTCGTTCCTCAGTTTCCGAACTGATTACCCCAATAAGTTTAAAAGCTTGTTCAAGCACTTTTTCAGAAGTGCTGTTTATGTCTCCATAAATCAGCTGATCGATTATTTCGCCGGCTGATGGCCTGCTACGACTAGCAGAGGCGTATTTTTGGACGACTGAAGGGTCGAGAGGTTCTACATGTACTAAAGGGATTTGTGAGCTAATCAGATCTGCAGACGGCGAAGAACATACGCTGGCGTCTGCCATGTCTTCAGTCACGAATTTAGCACCCAGAGACGGTGGGGAGGCCGCAAGCTTTCGCCTTTTAGCACGTGCTCTGCGGGGCATTACAGATAAAAAAAAGTTTTTTCCTTACAGAAGAAGGATCAAAACGGAAACGCGCACAGAGTAGCAAGAATTACTGTTTTTTAACTACGAAAACTAGAAAGCGGTAGTAGGGAAAGGATTCACTACAATGGATTTTTTACAAAATACGACTATTTTGCCAGACTGTCAAACAAACTGGGAAAATTTTTACCTTATATAGAAAGGCGCCTTTTAAAACGGACTCAAGTAAAAAACAGGCATTAATTACTTAAGAATATCCAGATAAATGCAGAGCTTCACTTATCTTTGAAATTGAGCTGCGCGCCTTGACCTTGTAATCGTCGAGACCTCACACCCATTCGTTAAAGATTGAGTTTTTTGCTGATGCGGCATCTTTTCGTAATAGGACTACAGCTACCTTCCATTTTTTAAACTAATCAACCCTCACTGGTATAAATCTATAGCCGGACGTGGGAAACGGCAGGGGGGCGACGATATCGAGTCTAAGTCGCTGGAATGGGAAGTTCGTGCGCATTGGTTGGAGTGCACGCGGCTCTGCTGTTGTGGTGACTTAAAAGGAACGCAGATACGTGCAAAGGGTGGCTACCTGCTCTCGTAGATATGGCCACCAAAACCGCCGTCTTGTTGATGCCTCAGTTGTATTTTGTCCTACATGTCCCAACTCGTTGTGGAGGTCTGAGAGTGCAACATGGACGAATCTTCCAGGTACCACTTCTCATGTCGTATTGGTTGTGGCATCGCTAACGCACTATGTGTTTTTATCTATAAATAGTTGGGACCACTGGTTACGGAGCACGTAAGCTGATTTTGACGAGCCGCATAGCTCGGTGTCAGTGGGTCGGTGATTTACATGTAGTACGTGGTCGTATAGTATTGCTGTGTCTGGTTACGTGCTCTGTGTTAGAGCCTAGTAATACAAGGTTGGCTCACTTGCATAAACGGCGTTAACGTAACCCGGCAGCATGGGACATTCTGTGGTGTCTGAATCTACAGGACGCCGTGAGAGGACGTCTACATTGTCATGTTGCTTGCTGGGAAGGTATACACGGGCAAATTTCTATTTCTGTAAGATTTCTTGCCATCTACCCAGTTCTCCGTGTGCCTCCTTAGTATTTTGTATCCACCGTATGGATTTACGATCGGAGAGCATCAAAATGCGTTTGCCTAGTAGATAGGGTCGGAACTGCTTGATAAGCGTAATTATGGCTTATAACTCCCGTCGGTATGTACAGTAATTCCTTTGCAGTTTCGAAAGGGCTTAACTGTCAAAACAAATGGATTTTTTGTGCTTTTTCATCAGTTTGAGATAGTACGCCGCCAATCGTAAACGTATTGGCATCTTCATCACTTGGCAACACGCCATGAAAGACGACTGTGGCACCACGTTCTCGTTTCCTATTAGTTGTTTGTTGTCCGTCTTCGTTTTAATTCCCTGTCCATATATGAGCGTCTTCAGCAAACTGTTCTGCACATTGCTTTTACCTCCACTTTACCTCTATCAAAACATCCGGGCTACTTATATGTACCTATTTCTACCTTTCCACTTTCTTGCCTTCCGTTTGGCTTGCCCTAAGTCCCCACCCGTAAAACCCCTATCATTACCGCTCCAGTCTTACAGAGGGTTAAGTTTCCTCTATTTTATGTGGAGCTGCAGGACCAAACTTGACCCCTTAGGTGAATGGAACACGGAAAATGTGTCCAATTAGTCCTACCGAAGAAAACATCCGAAATCGATTTCATGGGCACGATGAGAAACCGGAAACTCTTATTCACCGTTTCAGGGTCACTGTTTAACGGACATCTGAATGTCTTAAATTGGCGAAGAGTGTAGGTGAAGATTAGTTTGATTTGGCAGGCAGGCTAAATGATATGTCCCAAAGGCTGATCAAGAGCAAACATCAGCAAATCAGGTTAAAGCCCTACGATTCATAAGATCGCTGACTCTACCGAAGGACGCGGATTATACGCACGCGGCTACTGTTCAAACTGGATAAGAATGATAACATGACCGTACACATGTTAGCAGATGAACGTTTTAAACTGAAGAATATTAAGCACGACAAAAAGTCTTTTGGTGTACCTACAGTTAACAGCTACGGGTGCTTCAAATCAGGAAAAATTGGCTGTCACAGAGTGAGAATTTTCCCAGAAGACCAAAGACCACCTTCTGGCAGTGCGGCGGGTGTCACAAAGTCGTAAACTGGCCGCAAATCGGCATACTATCGAGCAGATCGACCGCGTCCCAGATTAGAGTGTAACGTCGTTTCTGATGCCAAGGCACGGGCGATAAGCTGCGAACACAGCCCAGTCGTTAACGGTGGAAATTTTATCACCACTAGGAATTCCTGGCGCGGTGTGTATTTGGATATTTGACTGCCGAGGGAACTGTCGATTGTCCGCGCCTTCTCTTGCAGACAAAATCCAGCATATAATTTTCGGTCGGGAGGTCGTTGAACTTGTTGATTGGCCACTGGCCGGAGAACCATGAATTAAGTTGCCCGCCGGATGTGATGCACCATTTGCTTCAAATGCCTACCTATAAAATTCCACAAACCTCTCGTTAATTTGTTTTCATCCAGGGTCTCGGGCAAAAATTCTTCAGAAAACAGAGGAAATTTTAAGTAAAATGCCGACTGTGGTACTTTGGCTGCGTGATTGGGTGACCTGACTATTTGATCCAGACTCACGATGTTTCCTTTATTTCGCCAGCGCGAGTTTTCAAATTTTTTCTAGTCTTCGTAACGCACATTCCGAATAACGGTATGTGTTCGATAACTTGCTTTTGTCAGGACGACGTGTCGGATGTTTTGAAAAGCATAAAGCAAAGGATAATTTGCCTGCATCGAATAAATACGTGCCCGTCTTGTTTTAGCAGTGTACGATTCATCAGTTGACGGCCGCCTGGAAATATCGCTTTCCTTTTGCTATTTATCTTACAACGATCTCTGCGCACTAGCAAATGTTTTATATATGAGGATATTCGAGATAAAAATCAATAGAAAGTTATTTCGTACTTCAAGAAAAAGTAAAGGTATTCTGGCGGCAAGTTTCACCTTACACCTCAAAGATATCCAGGTTTCAGTATCCGCCAATGTGCTTATTTCAATGCCTTAATTTGAGAATTGATATAAATAGGTGCACAGACCCTGTTTTTACTTAGAGTAGCCAATGACAAATGAATTCGACTGTTAGTAATTGATTGGTTCTACACACTATTTAAGTTACAACAGCTGCATAAACGCATACGTCGATGTGAAGGCACAATGAGGAATTTCGTCTGGACAAATATCGGCATATTACTTTGTCTGATGCGGCAAATCCGTTCGGAAAGTGAGTATCTAAAAAGAGAGCTTTCCAAGAGGCATTTTATTTATCCCAGGCAGCAAAAGTTTATTTGTGATAGTTGGAATCAGTCCTTTTTGCAGACCTCTGTACTATCTTAATTTTCATTAATAATTGTTCAGAGAAGTTGGCAATTACTCAGAGTAGATTATGTATGAAAATGGCAAATTTGTCTGCAAGTTTGCCGTGCGCCAATCCGAATAACTTAGCATTTGTTATTTTCCTTAGAACTCAGACTTTGTCCGCAAAACGGAACCATAGTCGATCTACCTCATGTCATAGTGAAGTTATTGGGTCAAGCAGATCTTCCCTTCGTTGTCGGGACGCAAGCGCATGGTTTGCGTGCTCAGGTGGGCTTCAGAATTGAAGTCAAGCCGACTACCGATGGATGCAGTGTTAAACGAATTATGAACGAGCACAAAGCAATGCAATGTGAATGTAATGTAAACTTTCCTTTCATGACAATGTCCGTTAGGTTTCTGGTGAGTTATAAAATTGTGTAAATGAACAAACTATCGACAAATCTTAAGTATATCGATCAACCGATGTTCACACTTAAGCAAACACATTTTTGACAAACTCTAAATACTACCCCGTATTTTAGAAATTTATACCGAGGACCGGTAAGTATGGGAGGATAACATACGAGCCAGGCAAATATACGCTTCGGAATGTGATTTCGGCTGTCACAGCTGATGTGACTTATGCGAGAGAAGAGGGTGAAAAGAAAGATTTAATTCTCATATCTGCAATTAACTTTTACAGTGCCTTTGAGATTCCGATGAGGACTGCATTCTCAAAGACGAATCACTATCGCGCATTATTGACCAGGAGCACTGTGGACAATGCCCATCGCTTGCTTTTCAAGGCATTCTCATTAATCGACCCTTTATATTGCTACCATTAAATGTTATGTTAGATGCCAATGCCGCGGTACTGACCGAAATGATATTCAAATCGAATTAACTCTGGTCATTAATGCGTGGACTTACCACGTGGAATGATTTTACGCAAGTAAAGAATAAATAAAGATCTACACTGTTAACAAGTAGCATGAGAAAAGTATGGCGCGAAGAACGCACAATAAAGGCACGCACCCACATATGTAGGCGTAGTCGTGAAGCGGGATGTAAAGGTAGGTGCGCGGCCCTAGTTTGAGTTAAGTAAAAACGAGGAAATTCTCTACTCTCCGCGCTCTCTTGTAATCCACCTCCATTTGAGACTGGCTGGGTCGTTAATGCCTAACCTGACTGGGTAGCACGGATAATCGTGGGCTTCGAATCATGCCTACAGGAGTGCAGACATGGGAGAATCGGGAACCGTAACGGAGATTTGTGATACGGTCTGCGCCCAAGTCGTCCTGGATAATACGCAATGAAGAGAATAAGGCATCATCAATTTTTAAAGAAGTCGCCCGGTCAACATTTTTCACAGTCCTCTTGCAGATTTTTTGATAGTGTGCGGGGATTATTCATTCGGTGTAGACGCCCCGACGAGTTGATTCATGCAAGTGGTTTTAGTAGTATGCTAATTGGACTAGCTTTTTTAGTTGTTGTGTCGAACGACCTATCTGTTTTACCTTACTGTTTGGCCACGGAGAACAAATAAACTATTAGGAACGCGTAACTTCGATTTGACTGGCACAAATACCCCAAAAGAGGAAGCCACTTTAAACGATCAGCTAAAACTTAGTTTCAAAAGTATTCCTCAGTCTTCAATTGTACTTCGCCTACATCATCTGCTGAGATATTTTTCGCGCAGGCATTCGACACTTCAGCCGACATGCTCTGTTTTTTTACTCATAGAAGGCACAATGAATTTTTGATCAAAGGTTTACAAGGCAGAGAATTGGGTCATAAGCAATGCTCATCAGACAAACTTGTTATTTTACGTTGAAACTGCAACGATTGACGGAAAGAATTCTCGCTCTGGTTAACCTGTTAGACTTTCTTGGTGAGCACATTAAAGAAGTGAAATCGACTGATCCGGTGGCTGCGATATGCGGTTTCGCAGTTCAAAGTATGCAGAGCAACTTAGAATCAGCCGTGAAGACTGATATGTAATATGTGAATAGGACATTTGGTAGATGTGCCTAATCCATCAGATGTAATTGTGAAAACTCTGCAACTTCGAAGTGCGAATAAATTTTGCTTTCTCAGGAACATCGAAAAGGAATTCTAGACCGAGGAGTTAAGGTCGCCCGTTGTGGAGTTTCTAAATAAACCTACAAGTCTGATTTAGAGTTGGTCCTTGTAGAATAGAATAGAATAGAATAAGTTTATTGTAGCGTCCCTTGGGCACTGTCAGTCCCCTTTGAACTCAGGAAAAAAAAACTATTTTTAAAGGATATGCACCAATTAAGTTTTATTTATCTGAACAACCTACTTCAGCGGATTTCGGTCAAATTTAGTTTAATTTCAGTTTATATGCGGGATACAAGCAGGGCTTTGGAAAACCCGACTTACACATAAACGTCTGAAAGACATGCGCATATTCACATAGCAGTTAGGCCAGTCCCTGATACCCAGTAAATTTTTAACCATTAATCGTACATTTGTGGGGTCTGATTTTGAAAGTCTCAAAGTTTTTAGCTAAGACTTATGCATCGAATAGACTTCAGGGACGTCGCGAAGCTTTAGAAGGACAATTCAGACTTAAGGTTTGTAAAGTGCATCTCTTTGGTGGAAATGTATGTTTTCTGTGTCCAAATGGTCTAAAAATAAGCTCTTCAGTTAAATCTAGTGTACAACATCTATGGAATGTTGATTAGCTAGTCATTGAATCTCAAAGGGCAGTCCTTTGCAAACGAAACCTCCAGAAATTGCCAATGCGTTGACAAAAGACGCAGATAACACTGGATTGCCTTTAGACAAGAACACCACTCTCGTGACTCGCACTGCGGTCTTTCAGCCTTTAAAGGCTGGGGCGGATATACCACATCCTTTTAGTAACAAAAAATCGGGTTTTTTTGCAATTTCACACATAAACTGTAAATTTTATTCCAGATTCACGGAATATTGCTAGATGCTTGTAAGTATAAAGAATCAGTCATGACCAACTGTGGCCCGCTGGACAATCAAATATTTAGTCCATCGCATTTGTTGCAGTAACACGAATATACGTCTGGAATCTTAAGAGTAGATAAGCAGCCAACTTGTAGGTATGCAAAGCAAGCGACCGATGTGTATTCCGAATCCAAATGTGAGCAAGTTAAATAAAGGCACGCCGATTTATCCCTTGACTATTTAATTTTATTTTATTTGATGACAGTTTACAGGCATTTCAATGTAGCGTTAAACACATATCCGGACAGCAGGGGAAATAACTCCTCACTAAAAGGAATAAAAATAAAGCTGCTGATGGTTTTTGTGGTTTGCAGGGTTCAGGAGAAAAAACCGATCGCCGCAAATTGTCGACCGTCAAGAAGGGAGAGGTTGCACTGTATCAGATATTATCAGTCGCCGATTACTTTCATGAAGTTGGGGCTCGTCCGAACAGAAGCGTTGAAGAAAAGCTGTTATTGTCGGCTAAAGAAATTATCCCTGATGATACCTGACATAAAGATCAGAGACCACAAATGCTGTCGATACGTACAGTCGATCAGTGGATTCAGCACCGAAAAGTTGTGACAGATTTTCTGAATGCAAAACTCGAGTAATATTTCTCTTAAAAAAGGATAATTTTGCAGGGTTTTCACAATCCTGTGTAGTATATTCCAAATAGCATTTGCACTTGCAAAAAAGAACGGACGATGTTTAACAGAATGTGTCAGACGAAGAAATAAAAATACCTCACAGTGACTGTTACGTCGGAGGTGGATATGATGTCTTAAAGAGGTGAGTGGGTTAAAGGTGTGATTGTATAGAAGTTCAAATAGCAAAAATAGTCCCTTTTGTAATCTACGGAACCATAAATTCTCAAGGCCTATAAGCTGGTAACGTTCTTGGTAAGACAAATGTGGGTGCTCAGGGGTTAAAATTCTCTTGGTAAAAAGCGTTGAGCGGATTCTATTTTCTTCCGCTCTGTAGCACGCATGAGGCTAAATATAAACGAACAGTATTCCAGGCCAGGTCTAACGTACATGTTGTAAAGGCGCATTCTAATATCGCTGGCTTTAACGTTTTGGAGGATAAACCCGGTCGTCCAACGTGCTTCGGAGACTATCAAGGCACAGTGCTCCGAAAGACTGGGGCTCCTGGAATATGATGCACCCATATCCTTAATGACCCCAGGCACATTTATGACGTGATCGTCAATACATAGTCGAGGTTAACGGTCGTCGCCAACCACCATGACTGCGCATTTATGCCAAGAGAAAGAAAGGCGCCATGTGCGGCACCACTGGACAAGAGCCTGTAGATCGCTCTTTAGGAGTTCAAGCACGGTGTCACGATCTGCCGGCTTATATCGATAAGCAAATTTCGGATCACCGGCATACAAGAAGGACGTACCATTCTGAAATAAATCGGCAACATCGTTTACATATAGGCAAAATAATAGCGGGCTGACTACACAACACTGAATGACTCCACTCCTTACACGTGTGGGATTGGAGATAGCATTCGAAATCTTAACTCGTTGTGTACGAATGCCCAGGTAGAAGGATATGAAATTTAAAAGTTTGCCACCTACTTCGAAAGAGGACAGTTTCAAGAGAAGAAGGTCATGGTCAACACGATCAAAAGCCTTAGTGAAATCGAAATATACTGTGTAAAGTGCAAAACCATTGTCCCTAGATTGGAGAACATAGTCAAAGTAAGAGAGTTGGCAGGTGTCACTGACCGATCTTTGAGGAATCCATGCTGAGCAATACTCAGTAGGTTATTCTCTGTTGAACGGCGCATCATCTTATCTTTGATTAATGTCTCTAAGATCTTCGAAACTGCGGGGAGGGTGATTATTGGCCGAAAGTCATCAAATGACGTAGATTTGCCATGCTTAGGAATAGGCAAAATGTATGATTCCTTCCACAAAGTAGGATACGTTTCACTTTCAAGACGAAGATTGAATATCTTGCATAAGAGGGATGGGAAGATCGTAGTTGCATGGGCTTTTAAAATGTTTACTGGGACATCATCAGGTCCTGGAATATAAGATTGACGAAAACGCCGAATCGCAACAGTCACATTCCACAGAGTGAAAGTTATAGTTACTAGAACTGCCCCAGTCAATGCCTGGATGGACGGAAGCGAAGTGGTCGAGTATTCAATGAACGTTTTGGACAGGAAATCGTTGAAGCCATAAGCGTAAACTTGGCATCAACTATGGGATTTCTGAGAGCGTCTCGGAGGAAGGGATGCCGCGTCTTTCTGTTAGTTCGTACTTTCCGGGAGAAAAGTTTCGAGACATTTAACGAATGGTTTCCGGTAAACTGGACCTCTGCGGACTGCTGTTTTTCTTTAGACTATCTCTTAGCTCGCTCAAAAATATTACAGATCAAGGGCAGAACAGAAACTTCGTTTTGAAGATGCAATCGAGGAGAAAGTACGCGCAACCTGCGACGAAATGGCAAGGGTAGGAAAACCCCATTGTCTACATTAATTATTCTCTTACTCGGGACAAAACGAGAAATTCGCGTATCCAAAATTTCGTCCAGTTTTGCAGGACAAACATTTACCTCCGAACTAACGAAGAAATCAGTCCAGTCCTAGGAATTAAGGTGTGTTAATAAATCGGTCTAGCGAGGTGATCGGGAATCGCAGAAATGCTATATTTTGGAAACAGCGTTTTGTCAGCCTCGAATTCCAAAGCTGGAACAACTGTGTGATGGTCTGGGCCTCCGAGTGGACCTAGCGATGACACTGACGTGGGCATGGAGCCTCTGCAGAAAATCAGGTCAAGTATTCTTGATCCTGCGGGTGGGAAAATCGACAACCTGAGTCTACATACCAATATCCACAGCCTCAAGAAAGTCTTCGAAAATTCTGGGGCCTGAAGGCGGCGACCAGCGGACTTCAGAAAGATATAAGTCACCCGCAACCAATTGATACTTGAAGCTTAAGTCGGCCGCAGCATGAAATGCCTGTGAGAGTAAACGATCACAATTGTCGTTCGCGTTGGGAGGGCTATAGACGCAATCAAAAAGTAAGGAGAACGTATATTTTCTTGCAACTTGGAGCCAGCAGCTGCCTTCTTTTGCGGAAAAATGCGGGAGGTCACGCGGCAAAAATGTAAGTGTTTACTTTAGGTAAACGCAACTGCCTCCACCACGGCTGTCTTGGCTATCATTTTGGATGCAAGTATAGCCTAGAAGCGAGAGTTTGCAGTCAGCTACTGAGGCTGATGCCCATGACTCAGTTGCTAAAACAATATCTGGACGGTGGACGAACATCAGATTCTGAAGCAAAGACACCTTATTAAGGAAGGATCTGGCATTTCAAACAAAAAGTTTAAGCGAGACGGCGGTTTGTATCTGAAGGAGGTGGGTTACGTCGTCCATTGCTTGGCTGCCCACGGAGCAAACGGTCCGGATATACCCATCCGGTTCTGCAAAAACTTTTGTGGCATCAAAGGATTCTGACGGGGATAAAAAGGAGTAGGACTTGGGGAGGAAATGACGGGCAGGTTAACCGGTAAAAACTGTTAGCTTACTCATTTTCAGCTGGAAATACGCAGGACAGAAACTGCAACACATTCCCACAGGAAAGAAAATGAGGATAGGATGAGTTAACTGATCCAGAATGGACATTAGCATGAGGAATACATTGGCAAAATGGCCGTGGAGGAAACAAGTTAGGGGGTGAGAGACGCATTGCTTCCATTGAAGCAAGAGGTCTATTAAACGGCGGGAAAATCGGCATATTCGGCCTAACTGCCTCGATATGAGGGCTGAGGGGCAGTTGGGAACACGCTTCGTTTTCAGTCGGGGTGTTTGAGGCACTGTTAGTCGATTGTGAAGGAAAAGATTTTATACTGGTTCAGGATTTATCGAGTGTCCGAGTGGCTGAGAGAGCAATTGGATTTGCCTTTGAATTAGGCACATGCTTAGGCGTATTAGGAGTTGCTGGGGAAGTCGGAGGCGTGTTTATACCAGGAGTATTTATGTGTTTAAAGATCTTAGTATCAAGAGTAGTCGAATTCCCTACGGTATTGACTATGTCGTGACGTGCAGAGGGCACAGATGGTGTTGTACAGCACTTATTCAAACGGAGAGTAGGTGTCATTTTGCAATTAATAAAACGATTTTGTCATTTCAAATGTAGAAAAATGCTCAGTTCCATTTCAGGACAAATAATAATTTTTACTCAGAGCTCGTGGGGGTCAGTTCATAGCAAGTAAGAATAACATTTGCAAGAATTTTAGAATAGATATACAGAATCTATACAGTATTCCCTACAGTCTACCGGAAAGCCCGAGGTCGAGTTCCACAACATCGTACACGACAACAGATATACGTTAGCGAATGTCCGAGAAATTGCAAACCTACATAAACAGTTCCAAGGTCAAGGTCTAGCCGCTGGTTTTAAATTTGAAGATATGGGGGATATTATTTTAAGTGGTTTTTTGTGAGACCTAACGATTTTAGCCCTTGTTTTTGGTTGAATTTCCTTAAATACAGGCCCATTAATTCAAGACAGCCTGTTTCCATCTCCTTTGAGTTCTGCTAGTCTATTCCTGGTGCTCACCAGTCGCACTCTGCAATTCTCATTTTGTGCATTCGATTTCTTCTAACTGTTGTAATTTATTTTTACATCGTTAGCCCCTAGCTGAAATTCAGTCAACTTGTCTGCCAGAAGTTTTCTCAACCACAACTTGCCTCGAGACAAGATGAGAGCAAAAGTCACTGGTCGGCGTAAGCTCTTGGCCTCTGTTAGTAAGCATGGCCTAACTAAACGTAAGTCAGAAGCTTTACCTAAATCTAAGTCAGATGGTATTACCAGTCAGTCGTCACCCGTTGTAATCGGTCGGCAGCTTAATCTGTCTACACTTGACTACTGTAATGACTTTATGCTAAAGTTTGACAACTTGCTGTCAATTCTTGGAAATTTATTCGACGGGAACATCTCCGACATTCCCTCTGAAGAATGTAGGCGTCTCGACTCACTTGTTCACCTGATCGGCAGTGAACCTAGTGAAAGACAAAAGCGTTCTTATACATTTCTGTTAAAAAAATGTTCTTCAGTCTGCTTGGCCAATTGATGTTGCTACTAATTTCCTGTATTCGTGTGGTTTCAACCACAAAATAGTCGATGCCAAACGCTTGTCCTTTTGCAGCACAAAATCCACCCATCTTAGTCAAATTATTTTCATCAATCGAGGTTGACACAATCTTTGCCCATGGAGGTCATGTCACTGCGTACCTAGAAAATAAAAATTTTTTTCTTTGTCATGATCTTACTCCTATGGAGCGTAGAATCGGGTCTCTATTCTTACGTAAACCCACTGCTACTCCGTCTAATGCTCCCCAACTCCTTTATAATACAAGTGGTCGTGAGGATTCAGCTTGTCCTACTCCTGCGACATCTGACTCTCTCCTTCTCCTTACTCTTACATCTCCATCTCACTCAAGCCACTTAACGCATTTGCCTGCCCCTAAACTAGCAGCAGCAGCAGCAGCCCCAGTTGTCGTTTCGTATCCCCCTGATATCCCTGCTGAGACAAATGAAAATCGGTCTACATCAGCTAGACAGATAATTTTTCCTGTCCAACTGGATGCTGCAAGCTCTACAGTTAAGTCACCCGTAGCCTGGCGTCAGGTGAGACTCGAAAATTGAATCAGACTCCGACTCAAACGAAAGGTAGTCCAGTTCCATTTTGGGGTACGCCGCCTTCTCTTAGATCTACCAAGTCTGTTCAGCCCAGCACGTCTACAAACCGCACAACTCCGATCATATCCCCGAATAATTCTCTGTCCGGCGTACCGGTTACTTATTAAAGCCCTACTCTATATCCAGGAAATAATTCACACATGAATTGCCCTAAGTCATTTATGCCCCAACCTAGTTCAGGCTTCCCATCACTTAAAGCCAATTGCTCTCAGGTACGTCAACCTGCCTCTTTTGACTTCCAACCTAGACCTGGTTTCCCACCCTTTTATTCTTATAGCTGCCTACCCCCCCCCCACTAGCCTTTACTTTCCTTCTAGGCTCCCTCCTTCTCCCGTTTCTCCACAATTAAACTGCCAACAAGCCCATCCATGTTCTAGTTCCCCTAGCATTCCAAAGTTCGAAATCTATATGCCTACATCCATTAGGTTTCATACTTAGCCTTCTCTTGTTGACTCCCCGTACATCACTTACTCAAGGCTAACTGGTACTTAGTCTCCAAGTGTCATTAATTCACAGCTTACATATCCGTCTCCAATTTTTTTAAATACCGTCGAAAATAGCATTGCCGCTCGAAACACAATAGATGTTATATTATTTAATGTCAGGTCTGTTATAAACCAGATGGCCAAATCAGAGTCATTGCTCTCGAAATGACGCCTGATATTATATGTGTAACAGAATCTTGGACACATTCTCTAATTCCTGACTCTGCAACTCTTATAGATCTCTTCGATTTTTGCCGTCAACACCGCACGACTAGGCGTTATGGCGGTTGTCTTTATCTAAGATCCAACCTATTGTACTCTCCCTATTACCTGGATATCTCCTCATTCACGGGAAACTTCTGCTTTGCATCTGTTATTCTCTTGCCGCAAAGAAAGGCAACTATTGGCTGCATCTACAATCCCCCAAATTCTTTAGCCAGTGATGATTCATAACACTGTGAAATCTTTATATTAATTTCGTAAGCTGCTTTCGATGTTTAAATAATCACTGTGGATTTTAACCTTCCTGAAATAGACTGGGTTTCCAATAGCTGTCCACCCACATTCCAGCCCTTTCCAGATCTTGTCAATTTTTCTAATTTGTCCCAACTGGTGCGCTCTCCAACAAGAGATAACCACATTTTAGATCTAGCAAGATGAAATACCGCCGCCACATGATTTATTACTTTGATGATGTTAAAGAAAAAGATGAACCATAGTAATCAAACCTTACAGTGCCCATAAAAGAAAGTCACTAGCACATTTTACATTCTAACGCGTGGACTTTTTGGAAAGCAAGTAATCAGATTCACGTGTGGTCATTCCAGCCACGTATTTGCTTATGCACACAAATCGAATATATCTTTGACTTGAGGAAAGTTCACAATTAGATAAGGGGATTATTTAGTCTTACAGGAAAGAATTTAGGAAGGTTTTAAAATTCCAAACGTAGCATGTTACTTGAAATAATTCGAGAAAATTTTTAGGCTAAATAAGCATATATGAACACTTATGGACGGCGGAACAATTCAATGATGCATATTTGTTTGGAACACTAGGAGTCACTGGTCTTCTGATTCCATAGACCTGAATTCCAGGCACAGTATATAGATGATGCCCTCATTGTCATTCGCATAAGGCCGTGATGTCATTTACCTGGACATGCGCTACGGTGTGGGTGAAAGATAACAACCAGCTTGTGTCACTTGCTCTTCGCCTCTACCGCGAAGATGTCGGTCGTGTAAATAGAAAACTGTTATTGCCAACGTTTATACGACGCATGTACTGAGTTTCGCTGGCAACCATCCAATCTGTTACAAACGCAATTACGTTAGGACACTATACCGGTGTGCCTCGACACAATACACTGAGCGTGGGAAGGAGATTGTTGAAGTACAACAACTTTTGAACAGCTTCCTAAAACTCGCCTCTTCGTATCATTCAGCTAGAAAACTCATCTGCACATGTTATTCACAACCCGGTCGACACCACATTGTCAAGATATCTCCAGGAGTGCCTCAGGTCTCACATCTATGAGGCCACCTGAAAGTATGCATAAGCAAGCGTCATTACCGCCTGACTGTTAGTCATCCGTCACTCTAACCTACTCACCACAAGCACAGAGGTAGCAGCCTCCTGCCTCCCTACTCCTGACACGTCCGGTTAGATTCAAGTGTCTGAGGTTATTGGTGAAATCCGTGTTTTGACTGCATACACATCTATCCTCTCACCATCGTAATATAAATCTTTGCCCGCGCCTATTCACTGGTCTGGACACACGCCTTTCATAAAATCAGTGTGGTTTCCGTGTACTCGGCGGAAAATAAGCTATAATGTTAACTGCCTACAATGTAACTAATATAATTTTATAACTGTCTTCTAATCTTGGACCACTTGGGCTCGATGATTTCACTTTCTATAGCGAAATCATGACAGGCCTGAGGTTTTCTCGGTTCGAAGACGATATTGCATCTCCGGCCCTGCATGTCGCCCCAAGACGAAACAACGCTAAGTTATCTAAATAACAAACTATTGGATAGGAGGGAAGGCAGAATAGATGATTAACAGTCCGAAAAACGGGAAACCGGAGTGTTTGTGAGCAAAGGATATTTTACGCATGTGAGTGGAGTAGGTCACTGGGAGGGATAAAGACTCGGACGGCGAAGTTTGCAACGAATTGGTCTCGGTGAATACGCCAATGCATGGTTATGAGACTGCCGTTGACGCCGTGCTGCTGACAGCACAAGTGTCAGACAAAGTCGTTTCCGATGGCGAATACGACTTAAGTGCCTTGTCATGTTGAATTCTGACATCCCTTCCAGACGAAGTCGAATCTACCACCAATCGCCCCCTAATGATATTGACAACCGCAGTGTCCACATAAGAGATGGTTGTTGACCAAATCTGTTAGATAGATAGATAATTTTTTATTAAAGACCCGTCGCTTCTTGGTTCTCTGAGTTAAGATCTTGTGTAGTATCTGTTCTCCTCAGAAGAAGTTTTTGTTGGCACTGGGGCTGATTGAAGTGAATATAGTATGTCAACACACACACACACACTTGTCCACACACACTCACACGACACGACAGTCGACCATTGGTTTCGACGATTTCCCCCGTGTGTCCCACCTCGGCAGTGGTGGGAGCAGGGACGGTGACTTGCGCAGGGGTTTATAGTGCCAGTAGACTTGCGCTGAATCTACCTACACTCTCCCCTCCACCCCCGTCTGAGCCCGTTGTCAAGAAAGAATTAAGAAGACCGGAGAGGAGGGAGGCCGCAGGTGGATGGCTCAGACGGATCCTCACCTTGGCGCTCCACTGCGCACTCCCTGATCCACACAACCATGGCCAGGATTTTGACCAATCAAACAGAGACTTGAAGGCTGGCACGGCCGAGACCGCACCTAGGCGTGCCGCCAACGCCTGGCTTGGATTCAACACTGTGGTGGGAGTGCCATAAAGGCCACATTAAGGAGGAGCCATTGCAGCCTGACTCTCAGACCACCCCAGTCGAGGAGGAGGTCCAAGTTATCCCGTCTGTTGGCAACATTCTAAGCCACGGCTTTTAGGGCACTGTGATAGCTCCAAGCACGTCAGATTGTTTATAGGGAGGATAAATGTGCTGAGACGTCGACCTCACTCTCCCTTCCCATCCCCACACCCCAGTCGCTGTCCGAGCCGGTTAGCAGACTGGAGTGGGGAGTGGGCGCGGCGACTGGCATGGTCGACTAAGCATGCCTGCGTGCACCACATGCACGACCTGACCACCCATACACACAAACACCAGGATTTCACACAACGAGGGTTGAACGGCTTGTCTCTCACCTGCGTGAGAGGGCCGTGGAAGGTGCTGCTTCATCCCGTCTCCCAGCCAACCAGTCCGCTTCTACACACAACGCACACACAGCGGGACGAACTGCCCGAAGCGAGGGAGGGCGTCAATCAGCAACCCTGGTATCCACGACGCTTGACGTGTCGGGATAATCTCAAACTTAGGTCGCCCACGCAGCCGAACTCGCATGGGGACCGAGTCAAGATGCACACTTCACACTTGCGTGATAGGTGGCAGATGGGTGCCTGGGACGGGTGAGTGATGTGGTGTAGTGGCTGGGGAGAGGTGTAATGGTGCGATACAGCCGGCGGTTATATACCGCAGGTCGTCGTGGATTCGCATGTGGCCGAAGAGACCCATGCGATGAGTGAATGTGCGAGGGCAATGTGGGCAGTGGAGGCGAGTGCGGTGGGTGTAGATGGGTGCTCCAGGCAATAGCAATATTCAGCGTTCTCAGGGTTTCCACTAATCGGGGCCACTTATCGTCATGGGTTGATGTGAAAATTCAACGCCTTGGTACGCAAATCCATAGTGGTGTTGCAGAGCAACCACTCACCTGCCCTGTCTTCTTTATTGTAGTGACCTCCGCAGTTGTCGCTCCTTCTAGGGTAGGCTTTCACCCAGGGCCGCGCGCCAACTCTAACTTGCGGTGGTTGTCAGCGTCAATCATTCTTCATTCAGAAACGCAAGTTAGTGCAGCACTCAGAAGGAGAACAACTGGTAGGACACAAAAAATTTTTATAGCATGATAAGCGATATGAACGTAAGGAAAGTATAATCTCAACAAAGCTGGGGGATAACGGGCGGTCATAGGGAATTGTTGGACATCTCACTATTGACTGTCTGGGGTAGATACTACATTCACTGGAATTTCCTCTCAATAACATTCTATTCCTCCTCCTGGCCTTTAAGGTAAAGAAGAAGATGACTTGACAGAAACAGCACCACAAATCGGCCGTTTCTTATTTTTCGGCTTCCCGCCAGCTTCGCCCTTGTCTGCCACTATAGTAAATATGTGCGAAAAGATAATTTTGGTTGATCGTCCTTCACTATTATCAGCTCATGGAAATAGATGAATTCAGCGGAGAGGGTTTGACTGATTATATAGTCTGTGTAAGTCAAGAAAAGCGTCGCTAATATACCAGTACGAGTCAGAGTAATATGAGAGAATCCGTCTGCGCGTATGTTAGCACGTTGCTTTGCGTAATTGCACAAGTCAAGTTCTTACAGTAAGCACTTTTGATGCCATGTAGTCAACCGTCGTGTACTTTTATCGTGAACCTTCTAGCTGATTAAAACTTGGGACATTAAACTTGGAATCTTTCATGTTTCCACTTTAAGTACAAGATACATTTTCCTGACTGGGTTTTTGTCCAAACAGGTAGCTTTACACATTTAATCATGCAGTTTTCTTGGCAGCCTGGTCAAGGAGGGACATCAATACAAACAAGATGTAGAACTCACTAGAAATGTTTGAGAAACATATGAAAAACTGGTTGGAACTATCAAACTTTTTTCTAACCCTCAGAAATTGTCCTTTTTAATGGAACCATTATAGCGCTATCTCCGGTCGTAACACACTTAATGGGGCAGGCCAGCCTTCCCGTAGGCAACCGGACGTACAGCGGACAAGTGCGCGCGCAGTTTCACTTTGAAATTAACGCAAAGCAGATTGGTTCTGGTAGCTCTGCAACACTTCTCCTGAGCAAACAGAAGCCTATGTAGTGCGAATGTCATGTGAACTCACTTTATGACGATGATTATTACTTCGTCGGTCAGTTCATCAATTTTGCGTTAAAGAATATGATTTTGGGGATGTGAAGAAATGGCAAAAAACGAAATTCTAATCTTATCATCAACAAGCTTGAAGAACTCTGAATTCTATCCTTACTTTTGGAGACTAATGCCAATAAGCCGTTAGCGGTTGTTATGAATGCCTGGAACATATACGCTTCAGAATGTGTCCTTGAGTGCTACCGCGGATTTCACGCACGCGTTCGAAGAGGGCGAATTATAGGATGTGATTCTTCTGTCGGCATTCAATCTTTACGCTAGCCTCAACAATCCAACTCAGTTTATGTTGCAGTGGTGATCACTTTCCGTTAAATATTGGCGTAGAGCACGCTGGAGGATGTCCAAAAGCCTCTGAGGAAACATTCTTATTCTCCGGGATCTTGTATTGTTTCCACTAAAGACTGATTTGGATGCTTCATCAATGGAAATGAATACGGGCAGAACCGGTTTTGTATGTCAATCCAAAAACCTCCTAGGCAATAATAATAAAATTGCAGTTCTAATGAGTGGCTTACTTACTGGTGTGCACATTAAAAGCGCATACGCTAGATGCTGCTTAAGGCAATTATACAAGACCATTCTAACTCCAAGTAACTCCAAGCAGTGAGTGCATACTAGAAATCGTACGTGTACTGTTTTGAACGAAATGAGTGCCTCTGTACAGTGAAGCTCAAGACAACCAATTTCGCGGTTAGGGAACACTATCTCTGAAGACTGGAAACTCTCTGTGAAGTTATTGAAGTGTCCTCGGTAACTCAGTATGTTATACAAACAGATATTAACATCTATAGTCGTATAAGTAATTTGAGGAGGCATATTAGACCTGAAAGTAGATTCTGGAAATCAGTCGTAATCCGCTGGAGGGAGTTTTCGTCAAAACACTCCATTTTGCCTAAGTCTGCCCAGCAAACAAGCTCGTCAAACGTCGTGGCTAGAAATTCTGCCAAACAGACCCGATGAACTTGTCCTTGGATATTTCTAAATGTGACCACTACTGGACTCCAAATGAGGTGGTATCGGGACCCAAACCTTCTGTTGTATGGACAGTTTGACAGAGTGTAATGGACCGGGCTGTATGTGCACGTGTAGAGTGCCTGTTTAGCATTATCTGCAACTCTGTCAGAACCTGTTTTAAGTTTTAGTGAATTTATCTTGCCGCTGGGTGGGCTGGATGAAGGAGTGAATAGTGCAACATCTACAACGTAAGATCCCCATCAGCAATAGCTAAATCGGTGCTGGTGGTGGTGGTGGTGGTGGTGGTGGTGGTGGTGGTGGTGGTGGTGGTGGTGGTGGTGGTGGTGGTGGTAGTTGTGTTGATGGAGGTGCTCGATGTTGATGTGGTGCTCGAGAAAGATGCGGTTGGGTGTCGCAGTTGTTGGTCCACGGCATGATACAGGCCAGCTGCACCTCGTCTATAGGTACCCAAAATCTGACTGACTTTCGAATTGCCACCCGGACATTGCTGTGGTTCTCGAGGAGTGCCCATACTTGTCCCGGTCCCTCCAGGACCCCAATCTGTTTTGCAGATGTTTGACAGGGGGTTTTCGTGGCATCCCCATTGTGTCTTTTTTGTATTCCTTTCTTCGAGTACACCTAGCTGCATGGCTGTGAAGTAGTCGGCCCGTAGGTCATGGACGCTTGCTATGATTATTCTTGAACGCGAATGCATGTGTCGGATGCTGAGTAGTTATCTGTCTGTTGATTGATTATTTCTCCTCCCAATGGGTATCCAAATCCCAGTTTGGGACTGTGGGTAAGAGAAAGCAATCGTGATTCAACTTACACGCCACCGTCAATGTTTCAAACAATACCCCAACGCCCATAATGAGGGCTGCCATCTTGTTTGAGTTTTCAGTCTGATTCGCCGGAGTCCAGCACATCTGTGAAGTCATTCTCCTTCCACTTCTTGACACACATTTCCCCTTCGTGTACCAAATAGAGATTTCGAAGGGACACACCAACTTTCCTTAAATAGACTGAGCTGCAAATACCTTGATACGACGGCTTTAGTTTATTGTCCTGCCGTTTCGAATTTCCACTTGAAGCCAGCGTAAGGGACAGTCGCAGATGACTATGATGAAGACACAACGCGAAGAATAAGCATAAGTCATGTTCGATGCAATGATGGCTTGTTAGCCAACAGCCAAATCGTTAGTGGCTGAGAAGTATTCGCAGCTCTGAATTCATGGCGATAATGTTAACTTGAATATTTGACTGCCAGTGGGACTGTTGATAACTCGCACCTACCCATTTAGTTAATTTCTCTGCTCAGACAAAGATCGATGACAGAATATGCGATCGGGAGTTCGTTTTACTTGTTGGTTTACCGTCAGCCGGAGAAACATGAATCAAATTGCTTGTTGCATGTGACACCTTACGTCCTATCAAGTGTTGCGCAATTCACTTAACAAGCCGTCCATTATGTTGCCTGCATTCAGGGTCTTGTGAGGAAAAACCCTCAGAGACGTTAGGAACAGAGTAACTACGTGGCGATATGTCAATTTTAATATGCAGGTCTCGCAAATTAACTGGCTTAACGACTAAATCACATTTTACCGTAATTATTTCTAGAGACGGAGTCCTCTTAGTTTGGTACCGTAGAACGTTTTGGTAACCTCGACGAAGATTTTCATTTCTTTGCAGAACGAATATTTTTAGCCTTTATGGACTACCAGTTATTCTGCACCTTTTTACATTCCACTCTGCATTAGACTTCCACATCGACAACGAGAAAGACGATGATTTCTTTGCGATCTACATAAGTCTTCGGCTTTCCCTGCCATCTAGCAGTTTTGCATATTTCTCGGGCCCTGCTGCAGTAGGATTTTACATTGGCAATATGCGGCTATGTTAGTGAAGCAGTGGTGAACGATGTGTATCATGTGCAGGCTGTTCTTTTTGGAAGTGCAGGGCGTCTTTTGCTACGGTACTGACATCAGACATCAGAAAAAGGGCCTCTTTCATTCCTCTTGTTATCCTCTCCTGACCCTCTACAAAAAACTGCTAGAATTTGGACTAGCATTTAACCCAGGCCTCCAGCCTCTTTCATCTTCTGTTCGTGGCCTCATGTCTACCCTTGCATGTTATGCAGGTCGTCTAGTCAGACATTGTATTTTTTCCAGAAACTCCAACTAATATTTTCCCTTGCGTCTTCTTTACGTGACGATTATAACCGTTTGACCTTGTGACATTTGTGTATGCCTTTCTCTGCCTGCCTTCAACCACTATGAAGTGATCTTCATTGATAGCCTTCGTGTGTCTTAAAATTCATGCAGTTTGCGCTCATTGTTAGAACGGTGTGAACTTGAGGGGATTAAACCACGAAAAATAATAAAAGTAATTGCCAAACAACGATGGCATAAAGATGACAACTGGAGTGTAGTGAGGATTCACGCGCAGTCTCAGATCCAAAGTCTAAAGTTTGCAGATGCGACTGTGTTATGATCAGTGATTGTGTGTATCACGCGTGCTTACCCTATAGGCAAATTCTTCAACCTAGTGAAGCGAATTACACTTGCTGCACCGTCGTAGAGCGGAAGTGTCGGATTGTGGTCCATTCTGCGACCGCCATTCTGCATTGGCGGAAATAAAATATAAACTTTGGCCACTTATTTCGGAGGTTATCGTAATCTGTCATCTTAGCTGCTTCAAGGAGTCTATTCTATGTCAAATTTAAAACCTGTAAATTAAAACTGACAAACAACTGTTAACAAGGTCTTACGCTCAGCACTAAGGAGATTTACGCGCAGAAACTTCCAGATTAATCTGAGCAGCGCGATGCCGAGTTTGTAAACGGAAGGTAAGGACTATGCACACACAGCACCCAAACGCGATTTTGCAGATTTGGTGATTCATGGTCATTGAAAGGAGGTGCACCTTTGATGTGCGAGCGCACATACACTTTCAAATTGATGCCAAACCGACAAATACTGAATGCTTTTTAAAGCGACTCATGGGTGGACAGAGAGCTATGCAGTGCGAATGCAATGTGAACTCTCCTTCTATAACAATGTCCATTAGTTTTATAGTCAGTTCATAAATTCTGCCTTTATAATTATGCATTTGGTCAATGTGAATGAATGTCAAACAACCGATATTCTAATGTAAGCGTCCACGATTTGGCCGCATCCTGAATGCTACCAACATGACTTTCAGAGATTTATGTTTGTTTGCGGTGGCTATCAGTTAATGTAATACCCACCTGCTGACTATACACCCCAGGATATCCCTTCAACCGTAACAATCAAAGTGACGTTTGCGAACGAAAAACACCAAAATACCGACTTGATTCTTCTGTCACCTCTCATTTTTAACCATGCCTCCAACCTTCGCCTAGCCTAATCAACATTAAGCAAGACGAGCATATTTCGATCAATATGGACCTTCGGCATTCTAGAGAAAGCCCATGAGCATTTATACGGAGTATTTTTCGCTATACCCAAGTGATGCTACCACAGAAGTGAGTATGTAGGTGTCGATGACACTGAAACTAAAAGAAAATCCTAGAAGTTTGTGCTTGCAATCATAAAATTTTGATAAGATAAATTATTGAAACATGTCGAATTCTAATAAGCAATACAATGTGAGCTGGTTTATTCATTGGGGCGTAATGCATGCCACTGCGCAGGAATACTCTGCTAAAACATTACATTAGACAGAACACCACGGCCAAAGAACATTACCTGTGGAAAGGCTGATGAATGCAATGTGACGCTCATAAGCGCCCAGTTGTAATGTAATTTTTATATAATGTTGACTAAGCAAATAGGCATTATTGCATGTGGCTGGCTGGATTGCATCAGGAAGCATTTTAATTTGAGATTCGGATTTGGGAGATGGTAAAGGAAGCTAACGACTGTCCACTTTTAAGGAATTTCCTTTACAGAACTCAAGCTCGCCCAATTCTTGCAGCACAGAAGCTCGAAAAAGGGTTGCTAAATACTTTATCGATGTGTGGGGCAGACATTATGCCCTGATTTCACCCAAACAAGACTGTATGCATTTTTTCACTTTTCGTTCACAGTGCATCGGCCTGGGTCGTTGTCAATACCAGTCAAGCAAACTACTTCTTTTGCGTTAGACTTGATATGACTTGTTTCATGACCTCTTCTGCTAACATTTTAAAGGATCGAATGCATCGCATCTGTTTTTTCCGCCGGAAAAATGCTCGATTAATAAAATGCTATCGGGTACGATTAATGCGGGAACAGGGTTATGGGTAAGATGGCAGTAGGGGATCAGTTGAATGTTAAGGTTGGCCCGAGTAGTAGGGTTAGGTTAGAGGTTTTAGATAGAGTCGGGTTCACCTGCCGTATGCCATCTTACCTAACCCAGCTATCATTGATAGATAACTACGGATAAGGCGTCTGACGCCATTTTGCGCGTCTGCACTTCTGATCTTTCAGATTGTGCGGTCTATCCCGATATTAGGTCAAAGCAACAAAACAAAACTATGACAGAAACCTGAGTTTTCTAAGGAATTACAGAAGGTTCCGTTGATTAAATTCTCATCTGCTTCATTCATAAATCCCCTATAAACATCTTCTAACCCACCGTCCCCAGCCCTATCCGCTCTTCATCACCCACACACGCATCGCTCGCAGCACCATACCTACAACCGACCTGACACCTCCCAACCTACGCTGCTCACGCATTCGCGTATCGGTTTGGTCGTTCGCTTTCCAATCTATCTTTGAGAATTTAGCGAACCAGTGTCTTGAGTACCCACCCAGATTAGATCCCAACGTTCCCTTCTGCATGTTACTCAATAACCGCATGCAAGAATTCAACATTATATCCCCTTATGTGTGTGTATCCGTGGCGCGCGAGATTTGGGACGAGGTCGTGTGCTTGGCGATCGTAGACGAGCTCCCGAGTTCTCTTGACTACTGCGTCCATCCCCCGAGCCAGACATCTGACCGACTCGACCAGTTTCTGGGGCCAAAAGTGAAAGAAAAAGAAGAAGAAGAAGAAGAAGAAGAAGAAGAAGTCAACGTCTCAAATTGTTTCTCGCTATAATCAATTCAATGTGCACTAAGCCATCACGGTTCACTGAAAACCGTGGTTTGGAATGTTACCAAAAGGTGGGATAACTCCGACCTCACAGACAGCCCTGTGTGTGTTTGTATGGAGTTGTCAACTGAGGATCTGAGAGTCAGGCTGCAATGGTCCTTCTTAATGTTCCCTCTATGGAGCAACCCCTCCGAGGGATGTGAGTCGTCTTCCCTCTTCTCTTGTTGCGTGTAAAGTCCTGGTAAAATATGTGTTGTGAACCAGGAGATGTGGTGGTAGGACCACATAAGGGGTTTGGGCTTGCACGCCAACTGCGACCTCTTCCCCCCGGGGATTTCTTGACGCTGTCGTAAAAACGGATGCAGGCAGGAATGGAGGAGTTTGTGGTAGACGCAGTGCAAGTCCACTATCACTATCATTCGTGCGAAAAACACCGTTCTTGTGCTCAGTCGGCTCTGGAGCACATGACAGACGTTGTCGAAAACCAGGGTCAAACTGTCATTTGAGGACCACCCGCGGTTCATTTTGTCACCAGGGCTGCATATCAGATTCTAGGTAGTTGGCTTTGATTAACACACCCCGAAAATGTGATAGGCTGATTAAATTCCGAATTTTCTCTGCTTTTATTTAGATTATCTTTCGTCCATAAATAAGTTTTGGACTGAGCGGATCACGATCAAACCGGAAGACGACATTTGAAATAATTAACTGCCGAGTTATAGAGGTTTCACGCAGGATAGGCTTTGGTTTAGAAGACACTATGAGACATTCGGATGGTAGCTGATTTCTGATGAATAAATGCATTTATCAATTCTGATTTTAGGTCATATAAAGCTGAAGTAGATATTGCGAATTCAAATAAGGAAGAGAAAAATCCCGATGGGTTGTTTGATTTCTCCATGCGTAGGCGCGAACTCTGTCTACTAACCGGTCTGGGCACAATCATCAAAAGAATACCTTCGGGTGAGGAGAGGGCCGTGACCATTTACTAATAATAATAATTGAATATAATGTACGTTTACAGGTAATTTCGGGGAAGCGTTAAACACAAATCCGACCAGCAGTGAAAAAAACTCTTGAGGTAAAGGAATAAAACTATAGTTGATGGTGGTTTTTATGGTTTGTAGGGTTCAGGAGAAAAAACTGCTGACGGCAATCTGTCGACCTTCAAAAAGGGAGAGGTTGCACTGTATCAGATATTATCAGTCGCCAGTTTCTTTCATGAACTTGGGGCTGCTCCGAACAGAAGCGCTGAAGAACAGTTGTTACCGCTGGCTAAAGAAATTGTCCCTGATAATACCGGAAATAGAGATCGGAGACCACAAACGCTGTCGATACGGTAAAGTCGATCAGTGGATTCAGCACCCAAAATTTGAAAGAGCTTTTCTGAATGCAAATATCGAGTAATAGTTCTTTTAAATAAAGGATAAGTTTGCAGATTTTTCACACTCATGGGCAGTTTATTCCAAATTAAAATTGCATTTACAGAAAAGAGCCGACGATATTAAACAGTACATGCCAAAGAAAGAAATAAAAAGACCTCACAGTGACTGTTACGTCGTGCGTAGACATGGTGTCTTAAAGAGGTGAGTGGGTTAAATGTGTGATTTAATAAGAGTTTTAATAGCAAAAATAGTCCCTTTTGTAATCTACGCAAACAAAAAGGATCAAGACTCATATGCCGACAACGTTCTTGTAAGACAAATGTCGGTGTTCTGGGGCTAAAACTCTTTTGGTAAAAAAGTGTTGAACGGATTCTATTTTCGTCCGCTCAGTAGCACGCATGGGGCTAAATACGCCCGAACAGTATTCCAGGCCAGGTCTAACGTACATGTTGTAAAGGCGCATTCTAATATCGCTGGCTTTAACGTTTTGGAGGATAAACCCGGTCGTCCAACGTGCTTCGGAGACTATCAAGGCACAGTGCTCCGAAAGACTGGGTCTCCTGAAATATGCTACGCCCAGATCGTTAATAACCCCAGGCACATTTATGTCGTGATCATCAATACATATTTGAGGTTTGCGGTCGTCCCTAACCACCATGACTGAGCATTTATGTCAAGAGAAAGAAAGGCGCCATGTGCGGCACCACTGGGCGAAAGCCTGTAGATCGCTCTTTAGGAGCTAAAGCACGATGTCACGATCTGCCGGCTTATATCGCTAAGCAACTTTCGGATCACCGGCATACATGAAGGGCTTAAGATTCAGAAATACTTTAGGAACATCGCTAAATATTAAGGCAAAATAATAGCGGGCCGAGTACACAGCCCTGAAGGACTCCGCTCCTCACACGTGTGGGGTTGGAGATAGCATTCGAAATCTTAACTCGTTGGGTACGAATGACCAGGTAGAAGGATATGAAATTTAAAAGTTTGCCACCTACTTCGAAAGAGGACAGTTTCAAGAGAAGAAGGTCATGGTCAACACGATCAAAAGCCTTAGTGAAATCGAAATATACTGTGTAAAGTGCAAAACCATTGTCCCTAGATTGGAGAACATAGTCAAAGTAAGAGAGTTGGCAGGTGTCACTGACCGATCTTTGAGGAATCCATGCTGAGCAATACTCAGTAGGTTATTCTCTGTTGAACGGCGCATCATCTTATCTTTGATTAATGTCTCTAAGATCTTCGAAACTGCGGGGAGGGTGATTATTGGCCGAAAGTCATCAAATGACGTAGATTTGCCATGCTTAGGAATAGGCAAAATGTATGATTCCTTCCACAAAGTAGGATAGGTTTCACTTTCAAGACGAAGATTGAATATCTTGCATAAGAGGGGTGGGAAGATCGTAGATGCATGGGCTTTTAAAATGTTTACTGGGACATCATCAGGTCCTGGAATATAAGATTGACGAAAACGCCGAATCGCAACAGTCACATTCCACAGAGTGAAAGTTATAGTTACTAGAACTGCCCCAGTCAATGTCTGGATGGTCGGAAGCGGCGTGATCGAGTCTTTTATAGAGTAAAGTTTCAAGACATGAAACGGACGGCTTTCAGGGAATTGGTTCTCTTCAGCCAGCTGATTTTCTTCGATTGATCTCCTAACCTGCTCAGACGTATCACAAATCAAGGGCAGAACGGAAACTTCGTTCTGAAGATGGAATAAACGAGGAAGTCTGCGCAACCTGCGACTAAAGGGTAAAAGTGGGAAAACCTCATGCCCGACATCAGTTATTCCCTCACGGTGGACAAGACGAAAAATTCGCGGATCCAAAATTTCGTGCAGTTAAGCAGTCCAAACATTTACATCCGAACTTAGGAAGGAATCAGTCCAGTGGTAGGAATTAACATGGGTAAATAATCGGTCGAGCGAGGTGATTGAAAATCGCAGTAAAAGCTATACTTTGGGAACGACGTTTTTTCAGCCTCGAGTTCTTACGTTGGAACAACTATGTGATGGTCTGAGACTGCGAGTGGACCTAGGGATGACACTGGCATAGGCATGCAGACTCTACAGAGCATAAGGTTAATTATGCTTGATCGTCGGTTGGAAAATTCGACAAGGAATCTCCACATCTCAACATACACAGCCTGAAGAATGTCTTCGAACCTTCTGGAGACGGAAGACGGACGTCAGGAAGGTGGGATTCTACCGCCACCAATTGATACTTAAAGCTTAAGTCGGCCGCAGCATGAAATGCCAGTGAGAGTAAACGATCAAAATTGTCATTTGCGTTGACAGAGTGATAGGCACAGCCAACGAGTAAGGAGAGCTTAATTTTTAGTGCAACCTGGAGCCAGCAGCTTCCTTCTACAATGGAAAAAATGTGGAAGGTCAAGCGGCAGAAATGTAAAAGTCTTCAAGATAATCCACAATTCTTAGCAACATATCTTGATCTTGACCCAGTCCTGTCGAATGTGGACTAGGAGAGGAAATAATTGATACTTTGTGCTTGAAGTAAAGTAAGGAGTAAGAAGAGTGGGGTACCGGCAGGACTGATTGATTTTTCAAATGACAACGTTGTGTTGCTTAAGAGACAAAAGACGAAGCATTTCTGCGTATTATTTCTAGGCATTGATTAAAATTAGCTAACAAATGCGGCATCAGGTGGACTTGTGAGATCAGTTGTGCTTGATGAGCCTATGTCGCATATGGGTCATGCATAATTACTCGACACGCATCAATGCAACACTGAAAAACGTGCAACTTAGTTTGGGGGTAATAGGCTATCCGCGTTGTCTTGTTTTCCATAAGTGCAAATAATCTTTTTCCGAAATCAAGCAACTGCGTAGACTCAATGAAACGCGACGTTTCTTAAAAATGCACAGGAGGGCTTAATTTTACGCGTCCTTTGTTCTTAATTTCTCTGTCAATTAATGGGATGCATGCAAGGCGCCGTTAAAAAAGTGTCCAAAAGTTGTCTGAAATAAAAGACATCCTTAAGCAATCATACGTGTAACGAGTCCTAACGTGGGTAGAGCTGAAACAATCTTCCCTGATAGCACCTTCTACTCTTATCGTCGCCATGCATTCAAACCGCTTTCGAAACATATTCCCAATTCCATTATTTTATTACTTAAAACGGTCCTGCAAGGAGCAATTAGCATCTACCGCTCAAATTGCCACGTAGTTTCTACAAAATCATCGTCGGTCTACGGCATCCCGTCACATAGTTTTGCCATATATCCATTCTGCCGGTCATATAGGAATCTGCAGGAAAGCAGAACTGTTTCTGAAATGTGATATTTGGTCGTAGACCCTGGATGATTCGTTAATAACGAGGCCCCAGATTTTTTATGCCATGGTCATCTTTTAAGTGGCAACACGCCCCCACAACCGCCACAAAAATTGAATCGTCTTCTCTGTCCAAACGGCTATCTGCAATAGGAAACATATACGCACGTGGTCTTGAAAAATGTCTTCAGGTAACCCCTTCTGCAGCTTGGTGAAACTGCGAGTAAACTAGTTCTCGAACACGTGTGCTCACTCACAAATTAAAGGTAATTCTGGAAATAAGCACTAAAACTGTGCCTTTAACTACCTTGTGAAACCAAAAAAGCTCTTTGCAGACACCTCATTGTTTCTTGCCTTTGTGTTTTCACTGGGTTTGCTGAATGACACATCTGCTGTAAACTAAGTCTGACGTTCCTTCATGGGGTACCTAGACAATTGTCGGTGCTTGCTATAAAACAGTCTTCAAAACATCCATATCGATGGTGAATTAAAGTGACGGGTCGCTGAGCGGCATTCAGCATGCATAGAGATATATGTGGCATGTAACTTAATGAGATCCTATCCATGAGGGGATGGGTGGTCATCCTAAGGGCGTAATCTCTTGTTTTGGTCCTTAAGGCACCGTGAGAGTGCCGAAGGTGATCAGTTACTAAAAAATGCATGCTCATAGGAAATTTGACCTAAAGATTGTTTATTTATCAACGCTCTGCACAGAAGACTCTGAGGAACCCAGAAAAATTGCCGTTGAGAAAGCTGAAAGGTCAAAAATATTCAAAAAATGCTTGATGAACGAGTAGTCTTTGAAAAGCTGGAATGCCTCCACTAATTCTGTAAAAACTCAATTATTTTCTAAAATTCAGAGAGGAAAGTGCCTCTGGGCTTATGACATAGTAGGCCATTCCCTCCCCCTTCCTTAAGGGACGATTGTTGCATCCTTGATGTCCTATTGAACTTGTCCTTGTTGTCATATCTTGAGAAAGACTCAAGAAAGATCTTCAACACACTAATTTCCGTCGTATTTAGCTGTTGCAGCTGGAAGGAAGACTGAGCCCGACGACTTTTCACTGGACATCTGGTCAACAATGTTAATGATTAACTGCATTGAAAACGGACGGTCACGGCTAAAAATAGGTTTCTCTTAATAGGACGTGCCAATAACGTCGTCGTAGGTCGTGGAAGGCTGTCTCGGAACGCATCTGCGGGGTTCAGCTCAAAGTTCAGAAAGTCGTGATTTCTCCGACAAAAGTGTTTTCCGTTGGACTGAAGCAGGAGTACAGCCTCTTCGCTTCGAACCATAGCAGTTTAGCCTGACCACTAGGGGGTTCTTTATTTCTCTGCGGTCTGCATATTTCTTCAGCCTTGGTAGAGACCCAGTTATTCTGGGCATTTCTCTGTCATTACTATACTAGGTTTCGGCATTGTTGGCACGCGTCTTTGTTTGCGATTCTGCTGGGGATGGTCGGGATCAGGTGCAGTTTCTTCTTTGTCGGAGGGCAGGGTGCGCATTGCTATGGTCCTAGCATGAAACATCACTTAAATTGCTTCTTTCATACTCATTGGTGTATCCCATCTTCCAACAAATGATATCGCCAGAAATTAAGCTGGCACTTCACCCAGGTATCCAGTCTCCCTCATCTTCTGTCCGCAGCCTCGGGTCTGGTCTTGCACGTTTTGCAGGTCATATGTACAAAAAGTATTGTCTTTGTCCAGCAACAGTTCCGAATGTGATCCGCAGTGTCTTGTTTAAGGAACTTACTATGACTGTCTGACTGGGTGCGTGTCGCGGATGTTCCCTGAGCTTGTCTGCAACCACAGCGAAATGTTTCATATTAATGGAGCTTGCCATTACGTGTAAAAAACTATAGACGTGGGTTAAATGAAACTTGAACAGTCAAAATTGTGATTGACACGTTAGAATGACATTCACTTGACAGCAGGACTGTAGTGGGGGTCCCGTTCGTTTATTATCAAAACGTGTACAGTACACTGATGCGATTATGCGACGATCAACGATCGCATGGATCACGCTCGACTACACTGTAGCCAACGCCTCCACCCTAAAATTGAAAATTACTTTTTTGAGTCCTAGCTGGATCGAGCCGCCGGAAAGTAGTCATTGACGCAGCTGCCTTTTGGAATGGCAGAGATGAAAAGCAAACTCAGTCCAAAATTTGCCAATCTATGCCGGAAATTACCGTCTCAAATCAGTCTGTGAGCTAAGCTGCTTTTAGGAGTACGTTCTAAGGCAGGCTCAAAACCCCTAATATATAAAGTGGTCTTGGAGGTCTAACGCTCATCCGTGAGGAGAAATGTGTGTGAAAAATTCTAGATACCTCTGCCCAAACTGGTGCACAGTATGGGAATCGACCTATACCACGTGCAGTAAGAACTATGCCCGAACAGATCCCAAACCCGATTCTGCGGACCCCGCTGCTATATTCGAAAGGCGTCTATGTTCTGAAAGGAATTTGTGACTTATTGGTGGAAGCACGTGCATTGAATGCTGGAATGGATTTGAGATGAGCCAATTCGGAGGTTCAGTTAAAAAAACACTGAATTTAAACCAGCATTTCTTTATGGCTGTGAAACTCGGAACTCCGTACAATATGTCTATAGTTTCAAGTTTCCCCTTGTCTTTTATTTGCAACAGTTTTTTTAGTTTTCAAAGCAAGTGTGTCACGTTCGGGTGTGCATATGCAGTTTACAGGGCTGAATTGCTTTTGTAAGATGAAAAATTTGGCATTTCGATGTACAGCTCGTTCTGCGTCATTTTTCATCGCACGCCCTGTACTTTATACATGTCCATCTTAATTCAGATATTACCTAGACTACGATACAACAGCCTGTGCAAATGACCGACAAATTAATTGACTTAGCAGTTTTTTGCGGATGTGAATCTTACATATAATCAGGAACGTTTGTCGAAAATACTTCCCATGACTAAACCTGAATTGTTCGTTGCCGTCATCATTAGTCGAATGTGTTTGTCATTCCGCTCAACGAAGTGATTATAACCCACTGAGCCGCTAGATTCAGACTCAATAACGTAAGATCGGAGCAATATTTGAAGACCGTGCATTAAAAGTTGGTCATTGGAATATGTTGTAGCTAGATCTTTCATTTAGTGATTAAAGAAGTTCTTTTAGCTGATAGGCCATCTCTTATATCACGATTAAGGGCAGTCGTACACGGTTAAATGAGGGTTTAGCGTCTGACAGCCCAATGTGTCTGCCAGATTGATCTTCGTCTTTCGTCACTCTTCAACCTATTTTTGTCAAACATCAACTATGTTTGACCTACAGAAATCATTTCGGGCACGTAATTCCGTCGAAATCAAAGATGACAGGCACATTTTCATATCTCCACTTGTTCGTCGCAGGCCAACCTCGTTTGAAAGTAACGACACTGATGAAAAATAAATGCGTCCTAATGCCCAATCTCTTGGCTGCCCTGACGCCACTCTATGCGGGATCCACTCAAGCGCTCAGGCTAACTCAGACAATTATGCTTCTTAAGAGATTTTGCACATTAGAGTCATTGGTAAGCCAGTTTGTTGTTGACGATCAGCTCTGCCTTAGAACGCTGTGGCAGAGACATTATCAAGAAATAAAATTAAATGGAATGCATTGAGGAGGCAATAGTTCTAAGGCCTTCTTTTTGTCACTTTTCAGGGTGGGCTTTCGTAAGCAACTGATGTGAATTTCACACTCACTTCAGCGTCATGGATAAGAATTGAGAGTGAATGATTCGTGCGATCAGGACTGTTGATCACAACTCCCAAGGAGAAGAGGAGACTCAATGACGTTCCACCAAAGGGTTTGAGAACACGTCCTTCTCGAGTCAGGTTTTCGTAAAAAACTAGACGATTTGTTGTGGTGGCGGGTTGGAAGAAGTCGCCACACAGGAAGGCGTGACCAGGCACACACGCAAGTCGGAGAGTTAGGATCCAGTCGCCATGTAACCGAAGGCACTGCGGCGGAAATAAGTTTGAGTTATTTGAATGTCCATGCTTAAGGCTGCATTTGGCTTTTGACTGGTGATAGGCGAAGTTCCTAGCACACCAGCACATTACACATCTGCTATCCTGTAGATTAAGATTGTGGTTTTGTTTTCTCACCTTAGCCTAGAGGTATGTATAATGTGCCAGTTCGGTCCTGTGCTTTGGCTTTTTTGCTACTTTTATGAGTCATTTTCAAGCTGGTGCGTTTTTTCTGTTTATCTTAAACTGTTCTGCCGATTTTCTGTTAGCAGTGGCTTATTCATTGACGTAGCACCCTTTACTTTCCATCTCAGATCCCCCTCTATGCAAGTTCTAACGATCGGATCTAGTTTGAGGTTCAGATATTAGCCATTTAAACTTATTCCGGAAATTTTACGCCACTGAAAGTAATCTGCAGCGCCTATTTCTTGTGCATACAAGTTCCTTGGTCCCGCCGATGGTATTATTTATGTATTGAGTCCTTTTAAATATTGACCAACCAATACTTGAAACGGTGGAATTTTACTGCGCTGAAATCCAGGCGGATTAGTAGACAAGGTCACTCGGCTGTCGTACGCTTGCCCCCAGTTCGACCGTCTACTCATGCCCTTCGCATCCTTTAGGAATATACAGAAGAAAAATGCGCGACTCCATAGAGAACGCGCACAGGTTTGTTGCACTCTTGAGCTGGTTAATAGTCGTAGCCGGCGGCGCGAGCTAGACTCGGCATACTGCCGAAGAAGAAGGACTTCATTTTGCGGTCACGGTAGGCTTATCGTTTTAATAACTGGTATTTTTGAAAGGGATGAGGAAGGCAAACGGAATAGAATCAGGGAGCTTAAGAGGAAAGCTCTGACGAAGAATGAGGATGAATTTTATTTTGCCATGCAGAACTCGAAGCTGACAGTCGGGATTTCGTTTTAGATTAACTCGTTTTAGACAGAGAAGGGATACACTCCACTGAACACTGAAAAAGAATACGATGAAGTGGTTCTCAAAGAGATGCTTACTCACGACGTTTCGTTTCTAAATCGTGAACTCCAAATAGAAATGTCAAAAATAGCTGATCTTGAGTCGCGCCTCAATCTTCTTCCTGGGGACCCATCAGTAACTAGCAAACGCTTGGGACCCAAGCGGACGGTGTTTATTGAGTCAGTTGAAGAGGCCCGACTTATAAAATCTTCACCTGGAACATATGTCCCAACTCGTGTCTGCGCTAAACTGAAGAATAATGAGCTCGACGAATTCATGTCTTTGCAAGAGAATGGTTACCGGGAGCTTTCCGAAAGACTTGATCGTGCTGAGAAGCTAAAACTTGCGATTCAAAAACGCGCAGCGAAGCACAACGTTATGGTATGCCATTTGTTCATTTTGCTGTTTTGCTTTGTTCCCATATGCATCAGATCACTTTTGCCGGCGGACCCTATGAAACTTAAATTTATGGATCTATATAACGTATCTTCTCTATCTTGGTTGGTCACCTTCCCTGTCATTCGCTGCGTGTTAACGAGATATCTTGTCCCGTAGAAATTGTTTCAGTCGTACACTTAGTCGTCATTTTTCGTCATATGAGCGCTTTATACACCAGTCTGTAGCATAATCCGGTCTTTGACTCCTATTTTCGAGTTTTTATGAGTGCATTGTATCGACTTGCCTTCTTACTGGTTACCTACTACTGACACTTTCCACCATCACCGTGACCCGCCCTGGTTTCTTTTCTAAGACGCGTGTCATGATTTTTCTGTGGTAGTCTATATTTAAGCATTTGGCTGGACCATTCAGCCTGACAACAAAGGTAGAATCTGCGTTTTGTGATTTGTAAGAAAGCGCCCAAACTGCGTGCTTCCTCAGAGAAAATCCTGCACTGATGTGCACCATATGTGACAGCTTGGTCTATCGGTCTTCTTGGGCCAGTAAATCCTAGTACAAGATTTGTCTACCACTCCAACTGCGCTGGGGCACCATTTTCAGGGCCCCCGCCTGTCCCTTCCAGGAATTCGGATTGTTTTGTTTCTATAATTAACGTGGCTGCCTCACTGAAGTAGTCGTTGGCGGAGATGGTCTCGTGCCGTACGTCCAACGAGTTTGTTGTGTAGTATGATAGGCGGGGTATTTTCTTGCTTACCGGAGTACACAGAGTCGAGTCCCCGTTTTCTCGACTTTGCCTTTACGATGCTTGTCGATTGATGTCAAGAATAGAAGCCATTGTTAATATAAATTGCGCGATGTTGAGGTCGTTCTTAACGCTTCAGCCATAAGATATATGCGGTGTTTTCAAATGCACGATTACCGGGTAATTCGGATCAAATATTAGTTGTTTTCCAAAGGTCCGGAGCCATTTACGTTGCCGTTATTAGCGGTTAGTCTGATGGTCTTTAACAAGAACCACTAGATGCTGCCTTGTGGTTTGGGCCAAATTGCCGTTGTCGGTCTTTCCGGTGCGTTCGTACTGGCGTAAAAGGTCGCATGCATTTAACGTAAGCGATTCGTAGTACGTATGCGCCGTCGAAAACGTTTTCCTAGAATAATAATTCAAAAGGGCGGAAGCTGCGTGTCAAAATCAGGTCTGGCGGTTACGTCGTCCAACTTATTCCGTTCTGTCAGAGGGACCGACACTTACGATTTTACAAGAACGTAATATTGCTTCTCCGTTCTGTTTGAAAATTGACTTTCCTTCAACTTCGCGGACTGGTGAAAATAGATACCAGCCGTCACAGACTTATTCCCCCCTTTCTGGTTCTCAAGGAGATGCTCAGGACATTTCGTCCCGATATCGTGAATTTCAAATGGAAGTGTCTAAAACAGCTTATTCGAAGTGGTGAATCCCACGGATGTTTTTTGGTCAGCTTTCCTTCCTTTTTCATTCTCACACCACCTAACTGAATTTGAAATTTAGCAGCACTGCGGCGAGCTTTTACGACTAAATTCGAGTTTTTTCTCCCTTTCAGAAAAACAAAGGCGTCCGGTACAAGGTGGAATCAAAGGCCACAAAAAACCATCCACCCGTGTACAAATTTGAACATAAAAGATACCGTTAATTCCTCTAAAATCTTACCTTTGGCCGTTGCGTCTGCCCTCTCTAGTTGACTTTTGACCATCGCAGTAGTCGCAGAAGAAACGTTTAGTGTACTTATTCTCAGTTTGGCGGGCGACTTTTCCAAAATTTCTAATTTGCCGATGAAATAGATGCTTCGAATGGCATGTTACGCCTCCGACACATCCCAATCAGTCACTGTCTACTGAGGTCTACAGACATTGCCCAAGGAGCTACGGGTTCCTGCAGGGTACCTTGCTCTGTTCGTGTATGCCGACTTCTTTCCTAGAGTTATGACGCGTTCTTGCATTTGCTCCACGTGGCCACTACGAATGAAGCGAAGGCTGGAAATTAAAAGGCAGGCTGTTCAATCAACCTCGGCATGTGTATCGTAATTTCACTCGGGTTCCTTCTTCATTTTACACCCAGAGACAGTCAATTTGTCCTTTTTGATAGTGGAAATTTTACAACAATTCTGTCTGCACCACAAATCCGAGGATTATTGCCGCAGTTTATTGCGAATTCTTCGTTCATGACAGTCAGTAAGAAACCATCTTACCTAGAGCCGACTTGGATCATGTACATTAGAAATACCCTGAGGGAACCACTGTGCCCTGCCTCCCCCCTCCCCAGTCATGAGGAACTTCGAGTTATCCCATCACTCGTCGATCTCCCGAGCCAAAACCTCCAGTACGTCAAAGTTATTATTCGTAGACTGTGTTGGCTCCGTGTTAGGGCTGCCGTCCCCCCTACACATGTCGATCGAGGTACTGAGACCTTATGCAACATCGCAATCCGTTCTGATGGGTGTAGGCATGCGATGTCAGACTATGACCTAGGTTTGGCTAATCAAAACCAAACAATGGAGACGGCGGAGGTCCTGGGATTTGTAGCCCCCTCCGTTGGCGTCCACAAACTCGTAATCCCACCAATTCGTTGGGCATCGAGGGGAAATAACTGGGCTAGCTCGCCATGGACGGCCTGCGGATGTTGAACCCCCAAGAAACTCTCACCAAGAGTCGCCTCATTGCCGTCGTTCGCTGTCTAGTAACGACTGGTGGTGTGAAATTTACACCCCCCCGCCCCCGGTCAAGAGCAGTACGCCCCCTCCCTCGCTGTGCGAGGTCCTAGTCTTTTTTGCTGGACCAGGGTGGTGTTTGCACGCCTGGGGGATATCGCGCCGTGCCATCCATTTGCGGTAGCAGTAATTCATGCTATCAATACTCGGGCTTGAGATGAATAAACTACTGCGTTCTCCTTTGTTCAATCATCAAAGCATACCTATCCGCTGATCACGTTTACATTTCACATGGACAAATACGGGCCGTTCGCATTCTTAGATGTTTTACATGCGGGGAAAATTCAATAGGCAGTCCTACGGCAGATCTGTAGAATATTCGAAGTCACCCCTTACGGTTGCCAAGAGCGACTCGACCTGACAAATGTAACTGGCGTGACAGCAGGTGGGATGAATCTCCTTTCTACATCCGTTCTTGACAGCATAATGAGGAAATTGGTGGAAACCTCGAAATTAAGCCGTTTTTAGTGCTATTCCTCAAAGATGAAGCCGGGTTAAACCACGGACTATCTCTGTGCGCATGTATTCTTTCGGTTACTCCATTGGAACGGGCTCAATTGTTTGGAGTGATCGGCATTCCAAAGGCCTCACATAACATGTGTTGATTTGAATCTCAAAAGGAGAGCAATAGAGGGCTATGAGTGACCACCGTCCAATGTGTACGGGGGACAAAGGCGGACACAGGAAACTTTCCTGTTCTGATGGAAGTCACTGATGCGGCGCCTCATGCTTGCAGTGACCGGGACAGCGGTGGTCCCGTGGTTTAAACCGATAAAATGGGTGCCGATTTATGTAGGTGGATTTCTAGAAGTAACCGTCTAGCCAACTAATACTGTCCTCAACTGTGCGAGCACTGAAGGCAACCAAACTGACTGACTTACTCCCGCCAGATCCCCACTCTGCCTAATCTCACTACAGAATTTTGCTGGTCTGACTGTAAGCCACGGTGAACGTACGCACAGTATCCACAATGCTGTGCATAGAGGACGGACGATGAACAGGGAGTTAGCAGCAAGTTTTGTTCTAGCTCCAGTTGTCTTCGAAGCAGGTGGGTAGCTAATGGTCGACCACCTGCTTTGTCGCAATTAGGGTGAGTGATGGTAGATGCAATTCCACCATTAGTCGATTAAATTAGAGGGTACTCACCGATCGTTTTTGCGGAACTCATTCGTCCCGTTGTGCCTTAGGGCTCTCTCGAGCCCAACCAGCAGCCGCACAGCGGCGCGTGATACAGGCAATAAGCTATTACCGAAAAAGACAAGGGAGACTGGAGTGGCCACTTCTGGCGTATTTGCCGTCGTCAGCCAGTCATATCCAACCCCGAGGTGTGGAACACCTGGGGCTCGAACTCTCGACCTGTTAGTTACGAGTCCAACGCCTCTAACCAATGTATCACGTGATCGTTGTCCTGCCGGTTTCGATCAGGAATATACGACAGTTTGACCATCGATTTTGATGATGTCCACCGTATGCCCCACAGGAATATACACTGGTAGGGTGGCGCTCACAGATCGTCTCTACGGAACCCACAGGCTTTCTTCTTTTCTTTCTCTATGTTCGTCTGGACACGAGGATTGCCGATCCTAGCGTGAGCAGCAAAAGTCGGCACCAGCAGAAAATCTGAGCAATTCCCATTTTGCACTGCAGTTATTGCCGTCACATACAGTATCCTGTCCGATCTTTTCAACGTGACCTAATCCCCATACTGAAGGTAAAATTTAAAATATGTCCAGCTGTCACAACCGCAGAAGAGGGATTCTCAGTAGACATTTAAAATTCTACCTACTGGAACAACAGACGAAATAATAGAGAACATCAACTTCACGGAAGAAGATGTGAGGAAGGAATATTTGGCGTTTAGGGAGGGTTAGTCTCCAGGTCTAGACCAAATACTGGCAAGTGATCTGAAGAAGTTGGCTTGCGAACTCGCCAGACCGCTTCTGCATATCTTCAGGCCGTCCTTTGACCGAGGCATTCTCCCCTCTGATTGCAAAGTGGCAAACATGTACCCCACTCACAAGGGTGGATCTAGAACATGTGTAAACAATTATCGGCCTAACGTGCATCTGTTGCAAAGTCGTGGAGAGATTAGTCAAAAAAGCCATAATTAAGTTCCTTGAAGAAAATAATTTCATTGCTAGTTCCCAACATGGCTTTCGAAGAAATCATTCCTGCCTAACTAATATGCTCTATTCAACGGAACAGTGGTCCCGATCGTTAGATGAAGGAACAAGGGTCGATATTGTTTACATCGATTTCAAGAAAGCCTTTGATAGTGTTCCACACCATCGGTTACTTTACAAGGTCAGAGAGTCAGGAATAAGGGGAAACCTATTAAACTAGGTAAGGGACTTTCTGACTGGTCGATCACAGTCTGTGTGTATTGGTAGTGCGAAGTCAACGCCAGTGCTAGTTGTGAGTGGAGTTCCGCAAGGGTCTGTACACGGACCAGTACAGTTTTTAATCTATGTCAACAACTTTTTGAGTGGACTGGACTGCAATGGAGTCATGTTTGCCGATGACATCAAGTTATGACGAGCGATCAACAGGGAAAAGTATGAACGGGCCCTGCAAGGAGGAGATCTCATGCAGGTGCATCGGATTTCGAGGAACCGGGGCTTTGCCCTCAACCTTGACGATTCCTTCCCCCTGGCCACAACAACAAAACTGCGTGGGAACTCTCTAAACCTTAGAGGATCCCGATGCCGCCTGAACGTTCTCAGATACTCTTTTTCACAGCGAGTCGCCGATGCCTGGAACGGGTTTTCCGGGGACGTGATTATCGCGGATTCCATGGAGGTATTCAAGCAAAGACTCTATGTATATGTGCTTGGAAAATACCGCTTGTCTGGATGGAACAGCTCTGCTGTTCCAAACCAACGCCTTGCATACACCTACCGCTAATGCGCATGATTGTCATTTTACCGATATCGTCTACAACTGAATGATTCCGAGTTTCCGTCCAGCATTTTAAAGAAGATATTTTGTTAAGTGTATATATTACTGACAACATTTTAGTGCCATGTTTATTTAAAGTTATATATTTCGTGTACCGTTTTCAATAGGGTTCTCAAAGGCATTGCCTGATACCCTTAAAATATACTGACCTATAGCCTAACAAAAGTGGCTTTAAGGCGTCAAGTCGCTACCGTCGGGGTTTAGCAATCAAGAAAAAAGGAAAGAAGAACCAGCCCGACCGTATAAGAAAGACAAATAACCAGATATATTAAAGGTCATCAATAAGCGGGATCCATCAACCTGGTTTGGTGCTTTATTCAGGAAAGTAGAAGGCTCGAGAGGGTCGTGTTATTAAAGTAGGCTTAGTTTGTCCATCTTAATAAACAACGGAATATATTTTGTATAAGCCAGATTTTCAAATATTACAAACTGGATACCCAAAAGCTTCGTCAAGCAGCTATCAGTGAAGAATATGAGCTCTTAACAAGGCCATGCACGTCCAAGTACCCCGGTGGAGTTCTTCGAATTTGCTGATATTGGGTATTCTTGAAGATTTTTAGCGGCGGAAGTGTCAAACAAGTAGGACAAATTGGTATATTTCCTGTTGGCAGGAAAACGCAAAGCCCTTCATTTTGTGGAGAGTTACTTCAGATTGCCACCATAATGGCAGAACTATTTGCAACCTTTAAAAACTGTCAGGAGTAGAAGACTCCAAGTTCCTCTTTAAGCGCCCACAAGGCCATGCACGTCCAAGTACCCCGGTGGAGTTCTTCGAATTTGCTGATATTGGGTATTCTTGAAGATTTTTAGCGGCGGCAGTGTCAAACAAGTAGGACAAATTGGTGTATTTCCTGTTGGCAGGAAAACACAAAGCCCTTCATTTTGTGGAGAGTTACTTCAGATTGCCACCATAATGGCAGAACTATTTGCAACCTTTAAAAACTGTCAGGAGTAGAAGACTCCAAGTTCCTCTTTAAGCGCCCACCTAAGCACGTCCACCTACGCCTTCAAATATCTTCTGCAAATCTTCCAGATCGGTAAGCTGAATATAGGTAAATTTTGAAATATTCAGCAGTCGTAGGGTTTTGAGCGATTGTTTAAATATTCCGACTGACAGTCTATCATATTAGCCCCGGAATTTGGACAAGAATATGCATGTGGGGGGGGGGGGGCGCTGCTTCACCTGCATGCCCTCGTATAAAGCCACGAATTCAGCGTAGACACGGTGACGAATGTCTACTTGCATATTTTCAGCAGATATGTATGTGAATAAGGCAAAGGCGACAAAGCATGCAAGATTTATTGACGCCATAAATTTCGAGACCTCTTATTCAGCTGCACACGGTCATTGCATATTTATATGACAAGGCAAACTGTTCAATCAGGGATCGACCTAGAGAGATAAAACGTGATAGGTAACGTGAAACAGGGGTCTAGTATGCCGGTGAGCATGACGAGGGGAGGGGAGGGGGAGAAAAGTCATCTGAGCATGCGAGCTAGGATTACGGTGAGAACTTATCGGGCGTGATTAAAAGTGGAACGCGCGGGGCAGCATTTAGTCATGCCGGGAGGGGGAGGGGGGTGGGGGCGAAGTGAGAGGACGTATATGGGGACGGGGTTTCGTCCGTAATCGATCCTTACCATGTTAGTGCCAGGTTTATCACGTGATCCAGCTGCTTACAGAGTTCTGGCTTCCCCCTCCGTATTGCAGCGGCCTCTGCAAAGCGCAAGAGGCGCCCGGTCGTCGCCCGAAACAGGACCTTGACTGCAACCATAAGAGTCTCTTGAAGGGTTGAAACCAACGATCTCCAAATTTTGTTTCGAGTGTCCAACATTTGGGCCAGTTGATGGTGCGGATAATCAGTAAAGATCATTTCAGACTTTAAAAGTGGTTCTGGTCTGTACGAGACTTTCGCATGCGCTGAAACTGCAAAATTCTGTACTCGTAGCGGCCTCAGGGCAATAGTGTTGCCTGTAACTTTTAGCTGAGCAGAAATGGGCCGCGCAAAAAACCTCATGCAATCAGTCCTACTGATGTTTTTTTACCAAGATACTTTCCAACTTATCAGAAGGACACAAACTTGTTCACATATTCGGCGATGTGATATCCTAATTCCTCAAAGGCAGTTAAAATTAACTGCTGAAGTAGTTAACTCGGCAAAGTTTGACTTAGATAAAAGGGCCGACTCCGCTACTAAAACCTCTAGCGTGCCAGTTATTGCTGACACACCGTTTTGTGCTACCAATCATCACTTCAAGTTATGAAAGAAGCCGACATGATTAGGATTCGACGAGAGACCGTCATATCTGGCATCACGAAACATTTTCTTTATGATCACAAAAGGCCTTGACGGTCTTAGTATGCAGATCCTTGCGTACCACGTATCGTTCGATAACACGAGGCAAAATCTGAAGCCATATTGATCCTCATAGTTACCAACGCAACCGATTATAATAGGAGAGAAAACCTTAGGAACGTTTAGGGGCATTTTTTAATTTCCCCTTTGACTTTCGTGACCGTAATTCCTCACTAACAAAGTTATGTTAGATGATATCTGGTTACCGCCATTCAAATCTCGACTGATAACCCTGTATTTGCTTCATACTAAAGTAGCTTTTAACCGATCTAGTTATATAAAGAAACATACTCGTTTCTTTATGCCTTGGAGTTCTATCGACCATCCCCGAGGACAGCTGCTTGGCGACAAGTGGTACAGGAATACTTATGATACGCCGGTGATCTAAATAACTATCGCTTATATTTTATCCGCGGTCAGTAAGCCGCACGACAATCGAAGACGGGATTAATTCGCAGGTTAAGGGTCAAATGTCTCAACAGCGGTCGAACAGTTCGATGTGAATCACAGGTTAAACAAGGCAAAGGCGACAAAGCACGCAGAATTTACTGACGTCATAAATTTCGAGACCTCTCATTCAGCTGCACATGGTCATCGCATAGGTATATGACAAGGCAAACTGTTCAATCAACGATCAACCTAGAGAGATAAAACGCGATAGGTAATCTGAAGCAGGGTCTAGTATGCGGGTGCATATGGCGAGGGGGGAGGGGGAGGGGGAGAGAGGTCGTCCAAGTATGAGAGAACTTGTGCGGTGTGATTTAGAGTGCAACGTGCGGAGAGCATTCAGTCATGCCGGGGAGAGGGGGGCGGGTGGGGGCGAAATGAGAAGGCGCGCATGGGAGCAGAGTTTCGTCCATAATCGATAATTACCATGGCAGTGCAAGGTTTATCACATGGTCCAGATGCTTACAGAGTTCTGGTTTCCTCCTCCGTATTGCAGCGGCCTCTGCAAAGCGCAAGAGACGCCCGGTCGTCGCCCGAAACAGGACCTTGAATGCAACCATTAGGTCCACCGTATGGCCCGTGTTCACTTGGTGCTTTGTGATTGAGCCCCTTGGTACCTTATTTTTCGCCTTAAGCAGCCACTTCGGCATGTGTTCAGCTGACCGAGCTGCTAACTGCCTTTGCGTGCGCCCAATGTACTTGCATCCGCAACTACATGTTAACTCATAAATACAGTTTGATGTGGCGTGCATAGGCAAAATGTCTTAAGCTGGTCTAACTGGGATGGCGGTTGTGGTGCTTATGAACAACAATTTAGAGGCGGCATACGTCCTTTCGATAGTGCACCGAAGTCGTCGCTTGATCACGTTTGACACGTTATCACCCTTGAAGAGGAGGTAGATGGTCACGGCTTTTTAAGGTACAGATATTTCTTCAGGAGTTTCTTGTCTGGGATGGCGATATTTATCGATGAATTTCTCCGGATACCCATTTGCAAGAAAAACGTTCTTTAGGAAAATAAGCTCGTCATCGATCGTATCTGAGGAGCAAATTCTGGTAGCTCTATTGAACAGGCACAAAACCAAGTTCCGTTTTCTCTGAATTGGAACGAAACTGAGGAAGTGCATGTATTGTCCTTTCCAGGTGGGTTTTCGATAGATGGATCTCTGAATAGAGCCATCTGCCCGCCTACGCACGAGAATATCCAGGAAAGGCAGTGTGTCATTCTTCTCATGCTCAATCGTAAATTTGATCTTTGCATGTGCTTTGCTCAGAGCCTTGAGTAGTAATTCTCCGTCGCCTGGGTTTTTGACTATAGCGAAAATGTCATCCACATATCGCCTATAGAATGAGGCTCGTTGTAAGTTCCGAGCTAGTTTTCGCTCTAGATTAGACATAAAATGTCCGCTAGGACTGGCCCCAATGGACTGCCCATAGCTACACCGTCGATCTGTCGATACAGCCGCCCGTTGAACAAGAACTGTACATTCTTTGTGCATATCTGTAGTAGTTCCCGCAGTTGCTCTGGTGGCAGGTGTGTTTCACTCGCATGCTCACAAATTATGTCAATTGCTTCATCCAGTGGCACGTTTGTAAACAGGCTCTGCACGTCAAGCGAGATCATGTGTTTATTCAATAGATTCTGATGCTTAAGCTCATCTAAGAAGGAGAAAGTATCTTTGGTAGTATAAACGGCAAGGTTGCGTCTGATTGGTTCGATTTGCTGCACTAACCATTGGGCAAGTGTATGTTGAGGTGAATTCCTCATTAATAGAATCGGTCGTAATGGTACCCAGAGAGAGAGAGGAAGAGAGGAAATGCGCTTTATTTTGAAATCGTAAGTTCAAAATTTTCAGCAAAAAAATTGGCTCCATTCACTGTGGGTAGTAAATAAGTTAAGAGATTATTCAACAGTCAAAGAAACGATTATTATGGGGATAGTTCAAGTCTGAGCTTCTGTATTTCTGTCTCTTCGCACGTAAGATAGCGCGCTAGGAATGGCAATACAGAGGCTCGATAAGCCGATGTGCGACAGGGTATAAGACGGAAGTTGCGGCGCATCGGGCGGGAAGACTTGGCAGCCATAAGATCGGAATGTAGGGGATGGGCAACGTCATCTAGAATTCGACCAGCAAATTGCTTGACCGCATTGAAGTGTCGTTGTATGTAGGGGATGGGCAACGTCATCTAGAATTCGACCAGCAAATTGCTTGACCGCATTGAAGTGTCGTTGTAAGATTGTGTCAACTAAAAAAATATGAGAAACGCCAGCAGCAGAAGAGAGCATGCGAAGGATTCGTTTCAAAATTAAAAGATCCTTTTTTAATAGAGCAGGAAAAACGACAGGAGAACAGTATAGGATAAGAGGAAGAATGCAGGCATCAATGAATCGCCAGACTAAGGGTTGAGGTGTGTAGTAGGAACGCAAACGACGAATGTAGTAAAGGAGTTTACGAACTTTAATAAATATGGACTCAATATGGAGGGAAAAAGAAAGATTTGAGGACAAAGTAACGCCGAGATACCTGAAAGAGGATACCTCATTAGGAAGAATGTCAGAGGAATCAGGGTTAGGAGAGGGCCGCAGTCGAAAAATACACTGAACGGATTTTTGGTTGTTAATTAGGAGACCATTTTCCTCCGACCACGCTAGGACATGGTTTAGGCCATCCTTTAGAGACCGGAGGTGTGTCTGAATTTTGATAGGGTGTCCAACAACCACATCGTCAGCATACTTGATCAGAAGACAGTCATTAGGGGACCTGAGATCATCAGTGTGGAGGGAGAAAAGGTGAGGGGATAGAATGGAACCTTGAAGAACACCGCAGTCATTGGGAAGGGTCGAAGATTTTCGCTTGCCAGATTGGACAAATTGGGTGCGGAAGCTAAAATAATCGCTCAGCCAAGAGACGACCCAGCCTGGAGAGCCACATGCGGAGGTTTTGGAAAGGAGAAGAGGACGCGGGACGGTATTGAAGGCGGAGGAGTAATCAAGAAAAGCGCACGCATACTCGCGGCAACCCTTGTCTAATGCTTTTAGAGCAGAGTGGACCACAAGAGCGACAGCATCTAAAGTACTCCGTTTAGCTTTGTATGCAAATTGTAAGGGGTCGGAAAAACTGGAAGAAAAAGGCTTTATGATATCTAGAGCAACTCTTTCAGCAAGCTTTAGTATTGCAGAGGAGCAGGCAATTGGGCGAAAAGATTTAGGACCAAAGTTAGCAGGCTTTTTAGGGATGGGAGTGATTCTCACTGTACGCCAGGCGTCGGGAATCTTGGACTCCATGAAAGACATATTGATTAGGTGCGTTAAAATAGGGGCTATCTGAGAACTGCAAGATTTAAGAAGAAAAGGCGAGACACCATCCGGTCCGGCAGCTGTTGATCCACGGACCTTTTTAAGGTGTTTCTCTACTGTTGCCAAAGACACGGGTTTGTGCAATTTTGGCAGTCCATATAGTCTGCGAATATGCGACCCTACAGGCCTAAGACACGCAGCCAAACTCTCGTCTATTATTTGCTTTTCAAGTAACGATCTGAGCTTTTTCCCAATAAGGTCTTCTAGCGCTTTTGTTTCTTCTTTCTCATGGGCTTCCAAGGAAAATTTGCTGGAGTCACTCAATATCGCTTCCATCTTTCTCACGTAATCAGTCTTGTTTAGGATCACGACCCCGCTTCCTTTGTCAGGTCTTGAGATGACGACCTCAGTTGTCTTACGTAGGTCAGTTAGGTCCGAGATGTGTTGTCTAGTTAGCAGTGAGCGTTGCGTAGTCGGGAAAGTTCTGTATTGATAGGCGATATCTACGAATTTCGCTTTCAACCATCTCACATTGCCCTCTGACGTCGGTGTTAATTCCGATAATTGGTGATATAGGTCTTCAAATTGAGCCTCAATCTCCGTCGGATCTATTTTTCTTCTCGGCACACAAAACTTAAGTTCTAAAGAGAGGGCCTCGGCTTGCAGTTTAGTCAGTTTCAAATTCGACATGTTGACAATGTAGTCATCTGGATTTACTGGAAACGATTCGTCTACGGGTTGTCTATTTAGCGACTTCATCAGATCAGCGTGGGACGATTGTCTTACTTTAGCTTGTAAGTTCAGAACGTATTTTGTAAACAATAACCAACACATTGGACTCACCGAGTCCATCACATGCTGTGACTGGTCTAGCTGGCAGCGTATATTTGAGAGTGAGTATTCGCATTCCTCCATTTTCGAGAGGGCGAGACGATCAAGGTTTTGTAGTGTGGGCCGCATGCCATCTCTTCGGAGGGTGTCGCTTAGTTGGCGAGGGTAAGTCCGAGTCTGTCTGCATGATTGTAGGAATTCATATCTAGTCTTTTCTCGGGTGATCTTGCATCTTATTCTGACGACCTGATCTAGCGACTTGATGAGAGGGGCCGGGAGGCATCTTTTCAGTAGATTGAAACAATGTTTTCCCGGGATAAATTTGAACAAGGCAAAGGCGACAAAGCACGCAGAATTTACTGACGTGCTGCGTGCTTTGTCGCCTTTGCCTTGTTCAAATTTATCCCGGGAAAACATTGTTTCAATCACAGGTTATTTAAAACCGTCAAAGAATCTGCCGCTTGAATAGGAGCGAAATTCATCCTATAAGGTAAATGTAAGTAAACGGAATAGTAGAAAATAGGAGGATGGCTAGGATGACGGTTTCTGCACATCTCAATCGGCTTATTTGCATTTATGGAACAAATTCTGACCTAATGCAGCCAGGACATTCTTTGGCATTTTCAACCAATTGCATTGAGCCAAAGCAGTCTACCGTGCAGCGGAATATATGTTTGATATGGTTCTGGTGAAGTACGTATTCGAAATCAAATAGCAAGTACGTAAAATCCATCGTCGATGAATTTCGAGCATCAATCCGGTTCAGAAACTAATTGACTTCAGATCACAATAAGGAAAGCCTATCTACCAAATCCAAATCCAGTTCTGGCATGCTGAAGCCTTCAGCGATGCAGATGGAGGAGATTTGGTATTTTTGACCTTTGGGATTTATGATTACTCCCTAAACTATTGAATTCCAGATCTTCAATTCGCATGATTATCACACCAGAAACACTGTTGAGTTATCAAGTGCGTAGATGTGCCCAAACCAAATGAAAAACTTAGCTAGAAGTATGCTTTTTCTTTTTATGAAGAAGGGCCCTCATCGGCCGAATTACTCTCTCTCTCTCTCTCTGACAGAGGCGGACGCGCTTCTTCTGCAAATGTGCTCAACTGTCGGACTAACAGACTCTTCGCCCTTTTCACGCTTTTAGGCCATTTTCATTCTCAATGTTTACCTATACTCAGTAGTGTTTTAGTCGACAGCCACGTAGAGTGGCCATGAATTATTTTTTTCGGACAGATGCCGCAGAGAATGGTCCTGATAACGATGACATTTCCTATTAATGACGCATAACATGTCTACGCTGAGTCAAAATTCTGGTTGCGCTCAAAAAAGTGCCTCGGACAAATAACTTGCGCAGTTAACAGGATATTCCATAAGGGATAGCACAGGTTATAGCTACATACCTGTATTTACTCAATACCGAAGTGCCTTTCAATTGATCCGGTCGTATAGAGAAAAATACTAGTTTCTTTTTGCTCTGGAGTCCTATCAACAGTCCTCGCGGACAGTGATGTGACGACAAGCAGTTCAGGAATAACGAAAAAAAAGCGGGAGATTTAAGCAACAACTACACGCCTAATTAATTCGCAGGTTAAAGGTCAATTTTTTTAAACTAAAACTCAATAGTCGAGAATGTCGAGCTTGGAGCTCAGGTTACGCAAAAAGTGCCTAGGAATCTGCTGTCTGAGTAGGGTTCAAATTTATTCCATAGAGAAAATGCGATGAACTTCCAGCATCTGTCTGGTCCAGAAATGAACTGACATTATATAACAACATAGAGTGGGTATCTATAAAGACCAAATTAAATTCTGACATACTGAACCCTTCAGCGACGCAGGCGGAGGAGATTTTGCATGTTTGGCCTTTGGGATTTAGAATTACTCCCCAACTACTGAATTCCAGGTTTTCAATCTGCCTGATTATCGCATCAGTTTACACATTATTGTGGAGATGACTCTTGAGGAAGCGGGTTTATTTTGAGACACTGTCTCTTTCAGGGAATCTGATTCGATGGCAAGTTGATACGATCGCGAGTCAGTGCGAATGTGTATAGTGGTTGAAATGTCACCCTCTTGTTAATACGCATCTATTACCGTCTAGTCGTAGAGTTAAGTAGTTTGGGATTTAAGCAAAGTGAAATGTTTGCAGTGGCTTCGTCGCGAAATGTAGATTTCCGCACAGTTGCGATATTACAAGTAAGAAATCAGGCGACAGGTATCGGAGGATAGGAAATGCATGGCCAGTGCTCGCTGAAGACGCATGTCAAAATGACAGTCGGCCTCGCTAGTCGGATGCCGGTGCGGATGCTGAGGGGGCGAGCTCAAGGGTTGATACTGCGCATTTCATATGTGAATTTATCAAAATACATAGAGCGAACAACACGCCCAAGTTCATTTTACGGCTTCAAGGGAGTATCCAGCCGTGTAAATTGGAAAGACTGTGTTTGTATAAAAAATACCATACTTGGGAGCGCAGGTACTGTCCAAAATACCCAGACACGTGCTTTGATGATATTCTGCCACTGTATGACAGCTGCAATGGGTTGACCTCATCACTTAGTCTTCCAGCGTTTCCCCCTGTGCCTTCTGGTGGGTACTCCAGTTCTGAAATCGCTCCAGTCTGCTGAAATTTAGCGACTGATTTCTGAAGTATCTACCAGGACGCATACAGGAAACGCTGGGGACCCCCTGAGAGTCGAACTTCTCGCAGCTGCACCTGCTGACTTCGGGACCATTTGGATTTAACATTACTCTCCAACTACTGAATTCCAAATCTTCAATTTGCATAATTATCACGTCAGTTTTCACATGATTGTAGAGATGCCTCTTACACGGAACTGCACACACCGCCAAGTAAGTGGCTTTATTTTGAGGCACTGTCTCTTTCAGGGGATCTGGCTCGATGGCAAGTGGATACGATTGCGAGTCGGTATAATGACCGAAATGTAACCTCCCCCTTAATGCGCACCTATTATCGTCTAGCCATCGAGTTAAGTACTTTGGGATTTAGGTAGGGCGAAGTGTTTGCGGTGACTTTGTCCAGAATTGGAAGTTTCCGTGCACTTACGATAATACAAGTAAGAAAGCAGGAGACAGGTATAGGAGTATAGGAGATTCATGACCAGTGCTTGCCGCAAACGCATGTTGAGATGGCAATTTGCTTTACTAGCCAGGTTCCGATGCATGATGCCTAGGTCGTGAGCACGAGTATTAATCCCGCCCATTTCGTTTGTGAGTTTCTCAAACCACATCGAGCAACCAACACACCGAAGCTTGCCTTACGGCTTCAAAGGAGGATGCAGCCGTGAAAGCTAAAAGAACTGTGGCAGATTATGTGAGGTAGTCTTCTGAACACAGTTGCGGCTCTCGCAGAAACACGTACAGACGCACACACACACACACACACACACACTCACGCTGACTCCCCCCCAATCAGATTTCGCTCACGACAAGAGTTGGTATGTATGTGTGTCTATAAGGACCGTTTAGTGGAATATCAGCTACAACTCGCAATCTTGCTCTCACTTACATAGGAACTACCAGCAGAGGTGAGTTATGTAACTGGAACCCTATAATAAATTGGTCAGTACATTTTTTGCGCAATTTCGCACCATCTGCATAATGGACATGCCTAATCCTTTAGAATAAGCTCATGACTATTACTGAGGAAAACGAAAAAGATTAACTGTACAGCAGCAATATGAATCGGGTTTTTTTTCGGGTGACTGGAAAACATGAAATAAAGAGGGATAAGAAATCGGTTGGGCGCGGGAATATGAAATCCAATATTACTGATGGCCTTGTCCCAGATTCTGGAGATTAATAAGTAACGAATAGATGCGAATATGCGCGCGCGATTACCGTGCCTGGGCAAAAGAACATGCACTTAGAGAGCACCGGTCTTCGCGGAAGAATTCTTCTAGTCGATTCGAGCTTTTCCCTGAGGGCGTTTTAAATTTAACTACTTCCTAGGAGCTAACTTGCCTGAAGGAACAATGGCGAGGTTGATTCTCCGGAAGCTTTCTGCTCTAGAAAAAGAGTCCTATGGTTTCATGTGCTATTTCTCCCAGTCTAGGTTTTCATATGATGGTAGACATTCGAAAATATGCCTTATCTCCGTCTGCAAAGTTTATCCATTATTATTTGGAAGTGAAACGAAATTTTACATCGGAAATGTGATGAAATTAATTTCATTAAGCATGTTTTTACTAAAAGAAAGTAAGAAATTGCGGCAGAAAGCTCAGAAAATCAAAACGAGAAAGTGTGAGAGTGAGATTCGAACGTTTTCGCAAAAAGGTGTCATCAGTATGCTGGACGAACAAGCGTCAGTTTTTCGAGAAGTTATTTTTCGGTTAACGAGACCCAGAAGATACTGCGCCTCATTCGTGTGATCCCATCTAAGATCCTTTATGGCCAATTGTCGTCCCGACGACCTTTAGTTTGACTTATTATTGTTTCCATATCGAGTTTCACAAGGTGGTATGAATGCCCCACAACATAATATTCCAAGCAAAGGTGGAGGGGCGATCTACCATTGTATACTCCCGATCGAAACCGACAAGACAACGATCCCGTGGCTCAGTGGTTAGAGGCGTTGGACTTCTAACTAAAAAGTCGCGAGTTCGAGGCCCAGGTGTTCCACACTTCGGGGTTGGGTATGACTGGCTGACGATGGCTAATAAGCCAGAAATGGCCATTCCCGTCCCCCTTGTAGTTGTTGGTAATACCACTCTGCCTATCCCAAACAAGCACTGCGGACTGCAGTGTGTGCTGCTCGCCCACCCGAAATGCTTGCCCTCTAAAATCAGATCTTCGTGTGTGTTCGATAGGGGGCAAATATGGATACCGTTTGGACAGAAACTTTCCGAAAGACTCCCCTTTTTCATAACCGTACCCTGCGTTTCACCTTCTGAGGTCCTCCGTCTACCGCAAACGAAATGCCCTTGCGTTGTCTCTAAATTAAATTTCTCAGCACACCCCAGTTCATTGTGTGACAATAAGTTTAGGCGCCAAAGGCCTACATTCAACATTAATTCCTAACTTCCTATTGGTTAGGTTCTTTTGGCGTGTAAATAGGGCATTCCGGATATTTACCGATTAATGATGCGACCGTCCACGGCGACCGGAGGTTGAACTTCGTAGGGAAAGCGGAATCGCCTGTACTCTATTTCACAGTCAGGATAGACCTATAGGCGACACATTCAAGTGACTTGGAATTTACCGAGTTGCAGTTACAGTAGGTGGGCTAACTCGTGAAATGTCAATCGAAATTTCGGAATGCGTTTTCGTTTGGAAAAGATTAATTAAGTAGGGTTGTAAAACTAATCATTATGCAGCAAAATTCTGAAATAATTCAGTTACATCAAGGTGTTGGCTTTCGAATACACTTATTTCCGACTGCATGCAAGAACTACACTCTGCAAAAATTGACTACTTAAGTAGCATGCAATTTTCTCATTGAGTTTCGATGCCCTTGCAAATTCCATTATATTTAATGGAAAACATGCATAAAAATATTCATTCTTTTGTTCATTCGGTAGAAAATCACGTCTGCTTTGGATTTTATACTCGAAAAAATAGTACAATTCGGTTTTAAGAAACTTTTCTAATTCACGAATAATTTTGAACCCGCTCTACCGTCACACTTGGATTCAGGGTTTCCAAACTACAAGCCGTATATTTTCCGTGTACGGAAAACCATACATTTCTCTACGGTATTAAGAGGAGACTATATGAGGTTCATAAAATTACGCAGTGGATTTGAGCAATATTGTTAACTTTACAAGCCACATTGGTAAATGCAGAGACATGACGTTTTAGGAACGGCCATTTCACGATATTTAACAATCTCACAATTAGAAATTTTTGAAATCGAATTATGCCCTTCTTTCGAGCATAGAATTGGAAAAAGACGTGATTTACCACCGGATGAGCAAAAGAATGAATATTTTATGCATTTTTTCCATGAAACATAATTGAACTTTCAAGGGCATCGAAAATCAATGAGAAAATTGCATGCTACTTAAATAGTCATTTTTTTCCAGAGTATAGTTCATGCATGCAGTCGGAAACAAGTTCATTTGAAAGCCTACACCCTGAGGTAACTAGGTCATTATAGAATTATGCTGCATGATGATTAGCATTACAACCGTACCTAAGTAATCTTTTCGAAACGGAAACGCATTTCGAAATTTCGGTTGACGTTTCATGATTTATCCCACCTACTCTAATAGAATGAAGGCGAGCTGAGTAAAGCAGAGTTCGCGTTCAAGCTCCGGAACTCCCCAGCCGACTGATAACAGTAAATTAGGCAGGAAAGGTATCTTGCCGTCCCTCTTGTCTTTTGTGCAATGCTTCTCACTTACCCCGTTGCTAGAAGACTGTGGAAAAAACTAATCATTGTGAAATGTTGCGCTACTGTTTCTGGCTGATAGGCTTTGCTTTGAGTTGCCAACATGTGTCAGACTTGTGAAATCTCCTTGTGTGGTGATGACGACAAAATCTCCATTGAACTCCTAGTTTTATGAAAAAAGAAAATTGCAGTCGCATGTGCGCTGCGTGTTTCCATCATACACAGCATCCAATTTACTGTGAAACGATCCCTTTTGCAGATCTAAAATGCACGTAAGTTTCCTTTTCTCGACGTTTTGTTCCTACACTACTTACCGCAAACGCATGATTTGGGTGGATTTTACGGTAGGACAGTCAGCGGCAGATTTAATTCAGCTGTTAACGCTGCGCTACTGAAAGTCGATCGATCAAATTTAAAAAAAACAAACCCTCGAGTGATAAGTAGATAAGATGTCGACCGCCACCAGCTTATCAAGTCTCGCGGCATCAGATAACGCAACCTGCTCTAACCGAGAGAGTCACGAACGTCCCGAGTGCCTTTTAAAAGCCACGAGAATCCTACTCATCGACCCTCCTAACCCATCCGGTACAGCCAACACTGCCACGATTGCAACCTGGGCACGGTAACACTGCATCTACGAAACATCTGTACGTCAAGCAGAATGACCGAGTTGGGCAATCGCACAAGTATGGTGGTAGCGCGCTCACCGAACAGGCTACGGGGCGTAACTTGATTGGTTCAAAAATCGACAGGACAACGGAACCGTGGTTCAATGGTAGAACGTTAAATTTAGTAACGGCTGATGACCAAAAATGCCGCAGAACTTGGATTTAAGGCCGACGATGATTACTAAGCCATAAATGACCATTCTAGTCCCCCGTTTACTTTTTGAGACTCCTTCCAGCAACAGAATAAGAATCATCTTCGATGGGAGAGCAGGTCGAACTGTTTGGAAGTTAAACAAATTCCTTTTTGGTATCCCGTCCAAAGTCTATGTTGCATACCGCGAGAAATTAAACAAACGCGTTAGATGCGTTCAACTTCGAGGATGCGTGTCTCCAAGCCAGCCACGTCTCTTTCGGCAATACGTATCCATCGGAACCGTGCAACAATTCTGAGCCCGAAGTTTTCTGGTCAAGGGGACCTCACCGATCGTTTTTACGGAAATCACTCGTTCCATTGTGCCTAAAGGCTCTCTCTCGAGGTCAACCGGCGGCCGCACAGCGGCGCAGGATATAGGCAGAATGGTATTACGGACAAAGACAAGGGAGGCTGGAATGGCCGTTTCTGGCTTATCAGCCGCCTTCAGCCAGTCGTATCCAACCCCGAAATGTAGAACACCCATTGTATGTTTCCGATCGCAACCGATAGGACAACGAGCCCGTGGCTCAATGGTTAGGGGCGTTGGATTTCTAACTAATAGGTCGCAGGATCGAGCCACAGGTACTCCACACTTCGGAGTTGGGCATAACTGGCTGACGTCGGCTGATAAGCCAGAAATGGCCATTCCAGTCTCCCTTGTCGTTTTCGGTAACACCATTCTGCGTATATCCTGCGGCGCTGTGTGGCTGCTGGTTGGACTCGAGAGAGAGAGAGTCCGTAAAAACGATCAGTGAGCGTTCCTCTACCGTTCTATAGGCATTATAGAGTATTATGTGGTTCTCCAGAGAAAGATATTACCTAAAACCCAGACAGTGTTTCGCCGATAGTCTGTCGCTGCGCGACACAGCTGCGAGGAGTTTCGCTCTTCAGTGGGTCTCCCAGCGTCCTATATGCGGTTTCTGGCATACGAACTCCAGAGAATAATCAAGCGAATAATTTCAGAAATTATTCAAAGCATAGCATGGATTTAAGTCTCAGGGATATGACTTTTTAATGTCAGACCCGAAGTTTTAATGAACTTTCGAGTCAAAAACCACGAACGTCTGTGTAATAACCATGTAGTACCAATTCTACAAACATGTAGTATTACAAGCCGCATTAACTCTATATGGCAAGGGCATTATACCATGCTGCAGACAAAATATCGGCAAAACACGTGTTTGGGTTTTTGGCTAGTACCCATGTCGGAGTACGGCATAATACCTTTGTCATATAGATTTCGTACGACTTGTAGTATTACTTGTTCGTAGAATGGGCATTACATGGTTGTTCCACAGAAGCTGATTGTCTCCGACTCGAATGTTTTAGAAATTTCGGGTGCGACCATAAAACGTCATGCCCAGGAGACTTAACTCCATGTCCTGCACTGAATAAATTCTGAAATCATTCGCTTGACATATATATTGATCAGGTTTTAGTGGGACGATGAAAGTTATGTTAGTTCTTGTTGACCACATCTGTGCTCCTTTCTGAACTTGGAGATACGCCTGCAGAAGCCGCCCACCCCTCATTATGAATGGATGTATCTAGATTAAAAAGCACCAGTATTAATGTTCGCTCATTTCGAAAAGTACGCTTGATATCTTGCTGTGTAAACATGTTATTAAACTTGCTCTCTGCGCATCTTATGTTTTGGCTTCTCGCATGTCGCTGGGTTCTAAACCATGCTAACGGAAGCAATTTCAAAGAGATGATAAAATGGTTGAGACTCTCGCGTCTGTTATGTATGCGTAAGCTGAAAATAACTCCGCAAAACTGAAAAAATTGTTCTTCAGAAGAGTCGTGGTCCGGCTTTTTAAATCCTGGCCGAACAGGGATCCAAGAGGTACCAGCGACGAATTATAGCGTGCTGGAGTAGGTAGCAATGGGCGAAGGGTTTCCACGATGTCTCTCGTCTTACCTATTCAAACACAGTTCACACTCGCAAGCATTTGTCAGTTGTCGTCGGCGCGTAACTTTTCATTCATCTGGTGGGGCCGTTTTGCAACGCAGAAGCTGAGGCTAAAGAAGGCACGGCACACCGTGGCGAACGCCTTGGAGCCCTTCAGCTGCCAATCAAACGAAACTCTATGGCCCCGAAGACACCTGCGCGCGCCTTCATCTTGATTGATTGATCGATAAAACTGCGCGCGACCGATGCAGCATAGCCTTATCAACGCGAACTTCGGAGCCAAGTGTAGGTGGTTTGGCGCTGAAGAATAGCACTTAAAAATGGATCGAAAGTAGAGTCCAGGTGTAGTCCTCATGCACTAGCTTAATACGTGAATTACTCTCGGTGAAACGAACTGCTTTAACCGGTTCCTCGACTAGCATTACAACTGAGTCTCTCAAAGGAGAAAATAGGGTCAAATAAAGGAAAAACGTCGTATACGTCAAAATCAGGTTTGTGTACGAAATGTACAGAAAATTAAGGACGCAGTGAAGCTTTAGGGTAGTTCGGAAGAAGCCCGTTCCTACTGCATGATCTTCGAAATTGTTTGCCTAAGATGATACCACTCCGCCAGTGCTGACAGTGCTAATTTAATCACGAGGAGTGGCCGATCTCATGAAATGTTGGCCGAAATTCTGAAATGCGTTTTCGATTCGGAAGGATTACTTAGGTGGGGCTGTAATATTGATCATCATGAAGCAAAATCCTATAGTATTTCAGAATTGCCAGGATGTCGGCTTTTGATTGAGGTTCTTTTCGCTCCTCCTGCAGAAAACACACTCGATACACACTGACTACTTTAGTAGCATGCATTTTTCCTATTGATTTTCGATGGTCTTGTAAATTCAAATATATTTCATAGAAAACATCCATAAAAATATGCTTTCTTCTACCCCTTTGGTAGACAATCACATTGTCTTGATATTTTATACCCGAAGAAAGTGTATATTTAGGTTTTAAAAAGTTTTCCTATTCAAGGATAATTTTGAACCTGACCAGCCATTAGCGTTTGACGATTTTAGTCTATAAAGTGCACGCTTCCCGCGTAAGGAAAATCATACATTTCTCTATGTCTTTAAGAAGGTACCACATACAGTTCCTAAAATTTCGCAATGGATCCGGACTGTGTTGTGCATTTCATAAGGATCATTGGTAAACGGCAATGTGCGGTCCTGTACGCATGGACATCGCACGGTCTTAAAAATCTCATAATTAAAAACTTTTTTAAAATCCAAATATACACTTTTTCGGGCATAAAATATCGATACAATGTGATTTTATACCAAAGGGGTAAAAGAAGGCATATTTTGTGCATGTTTTCCATAAAATATATTTGAATTTACAAGACCGTCGATAATCAATAGGAAAAGTGCACGCTACTTAGGTCGTCACTTTTTCAAAGTGCGGTTTCTGCAGGAGGTCAAACAGGGCTGTATCCAAAAGCCGACATCCTAGTGAGTATGAAATGCCATAGGCTTATGCTGCATACTTATGATTATTACAACCCCGCCTAAGTAATCCTTCCTAATCGAAAACGCATTTCAGAATTTCGGCCAACATTTCTTGAGATCGATCACGCACTGCATGTCTCGGTGAGACTGTATGCCAACTTTGCTATTAAATTTATTTCGTTTTATGCAAGATGTCAGTTTGAGGCTCGAAAGAGCACCGTCATAGGTCAACAAAAGTGTTGATTTCAACGGCCATACCGCGTAAGATATTTGGCCACTTCCGGGTGTGGGCTTTTAATAGATCACCCTACAAAATTGGTAAGTAGATTATGCAGGTTTTGCGCACTTATAAGTTAAAAGATTCTAGAAAGGTCAGCTTTAAAGGCCAACATTGCCTCTATCATTTGCAAAAGTGTGGCCTGGCTGGTCTTCCGCAACTGGTGACAAAAAAATTCAGGGAAGTTTGAGATGAAAAAAATCACTTTCACGGATGTTTTGGCAGCTTTTTGAATAATTCATATTGACCCAACGGTGAAAAACTCGGCGCCTCGGTGTAATTCGAACCCAGGCAGTAAGGGGAAGGCTTTAGTACAGCCAAAGCATTTTGCTTTGGTGCCCTGAAAAAGAGTCTGTCATTTTTCACACAACTTTAATTAACAGTCAGACTAAAGTCGCTACCTTTTGTCTCATTTGTTCCTTCACAGTTGTTCCTTTTACAGGCAACGTGATAAATGCACTGGACAAAGACGGGGGCTAGAACGGTGTATGGGGGGGGGGGGGACTTTATGGGGGCTGCGCACCCATAATAAATGCCAACATTGGGGGGTTTTGTGACACGTCTAGGTGCAGGCCAACGTGGTGCTAGTTGGGACCCGAGGTGTCGCCGGCTTCTTTCTTGTCGTGCAAAATCCTGGTCAGTGCCCGTTCGTTACCTGGAGGTGTGATGGTACGCCTAGGTGCAGATTTTCACCGTGCCAATCACCTTCGCCCTCTCCCGCCTCTAGCCTTTTTGACTCTGTCATGACGCCGAGTCAAGCTGGGGAAGGAGGTGGGGGTGAAGTAGGTGCTGCGCACGTCCACGAATTTGCGCGCAAGTCACCGTCCACATGTCCACTCTGCTGTGGTGCACTCGACGGACGTTGTCGGAAACGACGGTTGACCTGTCGAGTCAAAGCATATTAGCCACTGAAGGGCGATGCAAGTGTGGGGTCAGGTTAAGAATCCGTTAATCTCGGTGCATCCTATGTAACGTTCAAATTCCCTCGGACTCCAATGGCCTAGCGCCAATCAAAAGGGAACGCAACTCACAACTGACTGTACTTTGTCGACCCGAGCCAACGGATGGCAAGCCTACTGTTCAACCAGTCAAACAGCCTTTTGACGGCCGATCTTAGAACTAGATTCTCGTATCTCAAGCTATAGCAGCATACTGATTGTGGGAGATTTACGGTAGCCTTACCTGACGGGGAGTTCACCAAGGAGAAATCAGGGTGCAAATATGCCCTCCCCTAGCCAGTGCACTTGTAAAGTCTCTCTTAACCTTGGGACACACACCTACAGTAAGCTTGGGGGTTTCCTGTGGCTTTTTGCTTCTGCAAGAAAAAGATTAAGTCTTACTTCGCCAGGCCGAGCGCCCGTAGCCGTCAAACGAATGAATAGTAGGAGCGCAATACAGTAAAATGTGGAACACAGGCTTATCGAATAGGATACGGAATCTGGCAATAATGCGAATCATTTAACCAATCATAGCAAAATCGCCAAGGTCGAAAAGGGCTGACTCAAAAGGTGGAAGTTTCGTGTCAACTACTCAGCCGGTCTGCGGAACGTCAGTCCAGACAGTTGGTGCGCGTGATTCCGGGGGTTCAATAGGACGCTTGCTACCGCCGCGATAGCCTGCGAACAAAATCAAAAGTTGCAGTTATCCGTTCCGTAATCTTTCGTTTTATAGGTCTCCACATTCCGCTCCTAACCACTTGAAGTAAGTTGCCTTAGGCAGGCGACCAACAGTTTTTTTTCATAAAGGTGGCCTTTTTTGCCAAATGGGACAGTCTACTGTCAGTTATAAAGAAATTGTTTTCGCTCGAACTCTATGTCCACTCCTGGCGATTTTGACTATTTTTTGACTGGCCTTTTTCAACAAATCGCTAAGCATATCTGTGTGGTCCAAAACTTTGTACAAAAACAGCTAGTCACCTCGGGCTACACTCAAAAAGAAGTACTTACGAATATGCATTTTGCCCATTCGAACAGTCAAGATAATTTGCTGGCTTGAGAGATTATCATTCAGGGAACTTGAACAAACCCTTTCAGCAACTTCTTTGCCACAGTAACACAAGTATGGACGAGTGAGTATCGTAAGGAATTTAGTTTATAAATTTGAAATTAACTGATGAGAGTTTTGGGAAACGGGTGAACTCTGCCCACCTTCTGTCTAAAATTAACATACAGTCCCTTGAAATAGCGAAACTCCACTGCAGGTTCAATAAAAGAGAAAGTTTTCTACACTCGAAGTCTCAAAAAGTACTAAAACGTATATATATCTTACTTTAGATATGTGACATTTTGGAAATCGCGCCCACCTGAGAATGCATAAGAGAACATAAGCTGGGAAACTAAGTTAATCAAAAGGGTCTGCAGAAGCAAGTAGGCTGCGAAAACTACACTTAAATCTACGGTAATTTGACGGCGGTAGCAGTGGAAAGAGGAGACGTTTTCCCCTTTTCATCTGCCAACCGGTTTCTCGCGTTGTACCTTTTTTCTGGGACATGCAGCGCCGTAACCATTTTTCGAGAGGAAACGTTATAAAACCACATGTGTGAAAACTGTCAAATCGTAGCCTAGGGTAGGGAGAACGCAGATTTAACAGGCGAATGGAATGCAGCGCCGGAGGATGACCGGTGGTGAGGCACTGGTGGACTTCGGGTCAATGAAGGACTAATGACCAATTTGCCAGACGCCATCCATGAACCACGTGTGTCGCTTACGAACGCATATGTGTGTTTCTAGTTCCAAATGGTGATCATCGTTATGTCTGAGTGAATGAAGGCAGAATAAGCCCAAAACAGTACTGTAACAATCTTCCCGCACTCTCTGTCGTTTCTCTCATTTGTAAGATAGAAAAATCTGAGGGGAAACGACAAAATCTGGATGGTAGATTGATATAGTACTGTTTCGGGCTCATTTCTGCATTCGTTCAGTCAATCATAACCCTGACCAACAGCTGAGACCAGAAACACAAAAATGCCCACAGACACACCTGATGCAGTTGGTCCACCACTGGGGTCTACCAGATGGGTCATAATCACTTCACCAAGCCGAAGTTCATCAGTGTCTCGCCACCTGTCATTCTCTGTGGCTGCAGATCGGGTACTTATTCACTCAGGAATGAGCACATACCGATCCATTGGCTTCCAGAAGTAAACAAGCTTCGTATGCATGATAGGGATCACAATCAGGCGACCACCTACAAGACCCAAGTCGGCCAAGCTCTGATTAACTTCGGTTGGATGAAGTGCTTATGGCCCATCTAGCAGATCCCCAGCGGTAGACCAGCTGCGCCAGGTGTGTGAGCGCATGTTGGTGTTTCTGATCCCAGCTGGTGGTCAAGGTTATGATTGGCTGAATAAAGGCAAGCAAGTCATAAATAGAGCTGTATCAATCTACTCCCAGACTCTGTCGTCTCCCGTCTGCTATCACAGCTTGACCGGCTTCGGTCTGGTAGGTGGTTGCGTGTTCGTGACTCCTATCACCCATACGAAGCTTGTTTGCTTCGGAAGGCCAATGGATCGGTGTAAGCCCATTCCCGAGTAAATATATATATTTACTATTGACCCAACTGTGAAAAACTCGGCGCCTCGGTGGGATTCGAACCCACGCAGTAAGGGGAAGGCTATAGCGCAGCCAACGCTCTAACCACCTGAGCTACGAGGCCCCGCCGATCAATATGAATTATTCCAAATCTGCCAAAATATCAATGAAATGTATACATATATATGGCAGAAGATAAAAACATACTTGCACGCATATGAAACTATGAAACATATATGCGAGTTCCGCAAAAACGATCGGCGGGCGTTCCTGTACAAATGCATATTTCCGATTGCGACCGACAGAACAACGAGAATGTGTCTCAGTGGTTAGAGGCGCTGGACTTCTAACTAACAGGTTGCGGGATCGAGCCCCAGGCGTCCCACACTTCGGTGTTGGGTATGACTGGTTGACGACGGCTAATAAGCCAAAAGTGGCCATTCCAGTCTATCTTGTCTTCGTCGAAAATGCTATTCTGCCCATATCCTGCGCCTCTGTGCGGCTGCTGGTTTGGCTCGAGAGGGAGGGCCATAAGGTACAACGGGACGAGTGAGTTCCGTAACACGATCGGTGAGCGCCCCTCTACCAATGTATACATTTATATATAATAATAGAGGGCTCTCACCGATCACGTTACGGGCCGCACTTGTCCCGTCGCGCCCGCAGCCTCACAGCGGGACGAGTGTGTCCGTTAGAGCGATCGGTGAGCGTCCATCTACCACTGTGTATGTCTGATCGCAGCTGACAGGACAAGGAGCCCATGGCGTTGGACTTCTATCCCTGTCATCACTCCTCCTTGAGTATTATAGCTTGACCGACTTCGATCTGATAGTAGATTGCCCGTTCGTAATCTCTTCCGGCTTGTTTACATCGAGAATCCAATAGATAGGTGAGAAGTGTTTTTTTTATTTAACTTATATTTGTTAAGCAACGAAGACATTTTGGAGAGGTATCCTTTAGCTTCTCAAAAACTTGAGCATACAGCTCGCGGCCTTGAGATGCGATACTGAGAGGGAATCCTTTGGTGGCCCATATATTAAACATGAGACGGAATAAAAGAAATCTGAAAGTTATTCGCAACTTGTTCACAATCTTGTTGTTGTCAATGGGGAATATAGACAAATCTATTGGTAGTGGGCACGCTCACCGATCGTATAACGCAACTCACTCGTCCCGTGTTGTGCCTTGGGGCTCTTTCTCTCTCGAGCCCAGCCAGCAACCGCATAGCGGTACGTAATACAGGCAGAATAACGTTACCGACAAAGACAAGGGAGACTGGAATTGCCCTTTCTGACTTATTAGCCGTCGTCAGCCAGTTATACTCGACCCCATAGTGTGGAACACCTGGGGCCCGATCCCGTCCCGTCGGCTTCGATCGGGAATATACATTGGTAGAGAGGGCGCTCACTGACCATGTTACGGAACTCACTCGTCCCGCATTGTGCCTTGGGGCCCTCTCGCGATCCCAATCAGCAGCCGCATAGCAGCACGTAATATAGGCAGAATCTATTTATCATTATATTCACATAAAAGTGCTAATAGGGCTTAAAATAGAACTCCACTCTCGAGACGCCCGACAGACTCCTCACGGCCTAATCTAAATAAGGGTCCTTGCGTGTATGAGCAGAGCAAGAAACACCCTGAGCTCGAAGTTCAGTGAAACAGACTGTCACAAAATCGACCAATCAGAAGTGCAGGTAATTTAGAGAGAAACCAGCTGGTGATTTCTCAGGAGATAGTTGCGGAAAAGAGGGTGGGCTACTTGTTGACTTATACGGAGAAGTGACAAAATGGGTTCTCTAAAAGAACCCCAAGACAATACTACATCGGAAAAGCAAACTAACTGGTATTGACGAAGTAATTTCCTTCAAAAACACCATTTCCGCCTTTTGTGGGCGAATGCGTGCAGTTCCAGTGATCTTGTCTATTCGCAATAGCATATAGTTGACCTTTGCCGAGAGATCAAACAATCTGGACTCTATCAACAAGAGATCTCTCTATCTTAATGTCCAATTTTTGAGAAAATTGTAAAGAGGTAAGATACTATTTCGTAGCCGCACCTGTTTGGCGTTAGGCGTTGGGGGTTAGGCCTAGGCGTTAGAATTAGGGGGTTTGGGGCGTTAGTGTTAAACCCCCCTATTACCATTTGTCCCGTATGACACGCGGCTGGGGCTTGTCTACGGCTGCGAAATACGATCAGGCCTGTAAACATCTTTTAAAAACACCCAAAACTGCCAGCTCTACGTCCGGCACCGTCGACTGTTGGCGCATTTCTCTACATTCAATCCTGCCTCTGGGTTCCAAAAGGGCTCCTTGCCACAATTTGTTTCTCAAATAGCCGGCTTAACTACATCCCTCCCCTCCCACGTCCTTCCACCTCATGCCTCATAACCTTCCTGTTAGATTCTTATGCGATTATTGATTGATTTACCACATTTCCGGCAGGCGCCTTGACTCAGACGTCTGGAGTCTCGGGTCACCAGTAGCTCCCTCAGGGTTCCCCGTATGCTTTTAGGGAAGTGCGCGCCAGTTTCGCTGTCGGGGTTTTCATTTACTTAAGAAATTAATATGTGGACTTGGAGGTTGTTAGAATTCGCCCACTAAAAGGGGCCACGCGGTAACACGCGTTGGATTTACACAGAGGCTGGGTCGGAAGCCGGCCAGCTTTATTGGGTAAGATGTGGATATGTGACCCCACTTGATGAGCACAATATTCTTAGGTTTGGGGTTAGGGGTTATGTTAAGGGGTTAGGGTTAGAGATTGAAGCAACTATTTCTCAACCACTCAAAGTACAACCGCGCATCCCCAATAGCTCTTCATTTGCATACAATTACAGTAAGTGGACTAAATCATTAAATGTCAGCCTAAATTTCGAAATGCGTTCCCTTGTCAAAGAGATTAATTAAGTAGGAATGTGAGACTGCTCATCATGCAGCATAATTCCATAATAATCTAGTTACCTTAGGGTGTAGGTTTTCGAATGAACTTCTTTCCGACTGCATGTAAGAATTATACATTGCAAAAAATGACTATTTAAATAGCATACAAGTTTCCCGTTAATTTCGATGCCCTTAAAAAGTCAATTATATTTCATGGAAAATGTGCATAGAAATATTCGTTCATTTGTTCATTCGGTAGAAAATGGCGTCTTTTTCCAATTTTTTACTCAAAGAAAGGGTATAATTCGGTTTTAAAAAGTTTCTAATTGTGAGATTTTTTAATACCGTGAAATGAACCTTCATAAAACGTCATGCCTCTGCATTTACTAATGTGGCTTTAAATGTTAACAGTTTGGCTCAAATTCACTGCTACATTTTATGAAACCCACACAGTCTTCTCTGAATACCGTAGAGATCATTATAGAATTATGCTGAATGATGTTTAGTTTTACAACCCTTTGTAAATAATCTTTTCGAAATGAGAACGCATTTCGAAATTTCGGCTGACATTTCATGAGTTAGCCCACCTACTGTACTTGACCTCGTCGCCTGTGCGATCCCCGACCCCACCTGTAAAAACACCTATTACCACCGGTCCCGTATTACAGATGGTTGGGATTTGTTTACTTCAGTTATGGACTACATGACCACATCTGACCCTTTATTGGGAATGCGCATTCAAAAAAGGTCTCAACATTCGGGGTGTGGTGGCCGGCCATTGTTCAGTCTCATGCCACGTGAAGTGGGATCTGTGCTGCCTGATCAAGCGTTTGTTGTAGGTCAGGGTGTGTGGTGGTACGCCTAGGTGCGGGGTTTCGCCGCGCCGGCCACCTGCGGCCTCTCCTGCTTCCGGTCATCCTGACTCTGTTTTGGATGCACCGGATGCAGGTGGGTTAGGACGACAGAATGCGCTGGATGTTGCGTAAGCAGGTCATTGTCCTTGTTATCGCCCTGCTGTGGAACACGTGGTGGACATCGTCGACCACGAACGTCAAACTGTGACGGTTGTTCGGAAAGTACTGGTCGATATTTTGACTGACTTCTTTAAGAATTGCTATTTTCGCAGTTTTTTATAGATGCTTTTGCATGCTTGATAACTGATGCGTATTCTTTGAGAATTCTTCTACAATTGCTTTCAGAGCACAGTTTTGGAGCGTAAAAACTCTTAATGACGAATATAAAGAAGAGGAACTGCGTTTACTTTTAGTATCAAAGTTCAAGCTCGGTCATAATCCTTCCCAAACAACCGTTAATATCAACTGCGCATGGAGAGAAGGGTCTACAAGTTATCAGACTGTATGTAGGTTGTTCCAGAAATTCCGCAGTGGCAATGAGAAGAAGGACGGTCATGCACTCTTGAAAATGAACTTTTGATGCTCTTAAGGAAAACCCTCGAAGCGAAGCACAAGAGACTGTAATGACTATTTCTGGTTTCATCTGACTCACTTCAGAAAACATCAAAGGTCCCCCGACGGCATTCGAATCCACAACATCAAAGTCTTGCGCACAGGCAACGCTCAGCCACCTTTTCGTGTTCACTGGAAGCCTTATTTTTATTCACAAGTAAACTAAGTTGCCTCCCTCCACCTAACCTACGGAAACATATAGGATCCGTCAATTCTGCTTTAATTTTCCGTCTACAAGGGCCCTCTGTCGGAGTTTTCTTGTTTGACTACATAACTGCTCATTTGGTGTTGCATTCTTACAATCTCCGATGATGGCCTCCTGTATGAGACCGAAACTTCAGACTACTGCATGTACTGTCTCCGTGATTGCGAGTTCATCGACTTTGCAAACACCAAACTGCTCAGTTTCTGTCATGTACTTATGTCTGACTTAATATTTCCGTTCACAACTGACAAAATGGTGAGCACATGACTTCAGGGTGGGGCGTGTTACTCAGGCGCAAAGTGTGATTGGAGCGCGGCGAAAAAATTGGCTGGCAAAGGCTCACTTGCATTTTCGGCAAGGTTCTCGGGGAGGAAGTATTTTGACACATTTTGGGGTAACATGACGATCTTAGCGTAACGAACTAAGATGGCCACTGGGGGTGGGCACAGGGACGGTGACTTCTGTGTGATTTGGTCTATAGTGAATGTAGACTTGCACAGCATCTACCGCACTCTCTCCTCCCCCCACCTGGATCCGGTGTCAAGACAGCTTTTGAGCAGTTTCTCATCCCTCATCCACTTGGGCCCAGTGGCCAGAGAGAGAGAAAGTCAGAACGACCGAGTGGCGGGCTCTGTAGTTACAGACCGTCCTGACGCGCTACCTGAGGTGACATAAGAGCCCTATTTCGAGTGAAAAGAATGGATAGAGTTCTAGATGAATGGAGAGTGCATCCTGAAGTCATACAAGAAAAGGTTCTTCTTTGGAATATTTGAACTCTAGCTGAGAAGTCTGCTGAACGCCCTGCAACGCACGCTCCGCCGCAACTGTTGTTTGTGCGCCGCTATTCCATTGTACAAATAAGGTACAGTAGAACTGTGGCACCAACATGAGAGCTTCAGTGTTTAAATAAAATAACGGCCGAAGTAGAATAACCCTCATTAACTGCAATGCAACGCAATCGGATCTAAGGGCATTTAATGACAGGGCATTTAATGGGGGCGTAATGCGTTCAGAAAGGACAGAGTGGTGTGTTATGTCATGTCCTTGCCGTGACGCTTTGCTAGTAACCAGTTCTGCAACTCTCCGTGATCAAATCCCCAAATGAGGACTCAGCAGGATGGGTGGGGGAACAAGAAGTCTATTGCAGAGTCCTCATGACAAAAACTTAGCGAGAAAAGGTACGTACGCAAATGTCTAAGGCCGGTTTGGAATTGAGCCAGTTAGATCATACCCTGGAGCTGTTGGCATGACGACTGGACTTCTGACTCATCTGAGTGGCCGGGCACCCCTCCAATCCTGAACGACCTCAGCACGCTCACGCCGTGTAGGTTGATCGATAAGACGGCGTGTGTGTGTGCGCGTTGTTAGGGCGGGGGGCGTGCGAACGAGTCGGTCAGGAAAGATCCTCTCCTAACATGTTAAACATCAGACCAGGACTTAACGCGTTCTCCTTATATCTCGAAATCCGATTAATGGGCTCTCGCCCACGTACCTGATCCTTCTTTTTCAACTGTCTGCCATAGCCTACATGAGGATGAGGAGGAGACTATTGGAAAGATGTCACGTTGTTTCTCATCTACAGACTGCTCTCTTTTGTACCTCCTCTCGAACGACTAGATGAGTGCGAGTCTGGTGCAGAACACAGCCACAAGCCCGAATCAATATCCAACGGCCGCCCAGAAGAAGACCTACGCTGTGGCTCTCTTCGACCTTCAGACCTACGACCCCAATGACCTTCAGTTTAAGGAGGGCGACCTGCTAGTCGTCTACGACACCACCGGCGACTGGTGGAAGGGTTTCAATCCCAGAACAGGCAAAAAGGGCTTCATTCCCTTCAACTACGTAAATGACAGGAAGGGTACCTCTCACATCCTTGATGCTATTCATGAAATCGACAGGGAGCAGGCCATCAAAAAGCTTCTTGCAACTGCGGCTAACTGGGATGAAAATTTTATCCTCAGGCCTAGAGCTGGTGAGTAGTTTTGCAGCAATATTAATGTCCTCGGTACTGTCAGAGCTTTAGGCTGCGCAGCAGCATCCATGAAGCCCTGGCGAGGTATGCACAAAGCTGCGTCCTTATGAAAATTTCTAGTGAGGGTGCAGGTGTCTCAATGGGGAATGCCGCTGTCATTCAGGCCCGAAAACCCATTGGCTGACAACTCGTCCAGTGACAGGTGGCATACTGTTGTGTTGAATTCGAGTACGCGTTTGACGTTTCAGCCGTCGGTTTCAACGATGTCCACCGTATACCCAACAGCCGGGCGGACGCTGGAACGGTGACTTGCGTTTGAATTGGTTTATACTGCTAGCCGACTTGCACTGTATCTACCGCACAGGCTCTCTTTTCCTCCCACTACTGTCCCGATTCATGACAGAGTCAGAAAAACTGGATGGGGGGGAGGACGCGGGTGGACGGTGCGGCGTGAACTTGCACCTTGGAGTGCCGCCACACCCCCGGTCTGCATACGAACGACTAGGATTTTTCACAAAAGGAAGGTAGAGCGGCTCGGATCCTAACTAACAGAGAGTGTCACATTAGGGTGGAGCCGTTGCTGTCTGACTCTCAGTCTACCAGCCGGCGGCTCCACGCAAACACACATATTGGGCTGAATGTGAGGTCTGGCAACCTTTCAGGCCACACCCTTTACCGCACTGTGATAGGCTCAAACGCGTGCACTTCTTTAGGGTGAGAAAACTGCGCTGAGAGTCGACCTCGATCGCTCTTCCCTTGCTCGTGAACCAGTCGATTGTTCCAGCCGGACAGCCAACTGATATTAGGATTGGGAGATGTGAGTGACAGAGCTAGGAACAGCCCGTCTTCACGCACCACACACGCGACCAGCCTCTACTCGACTTTCACACAAGGAAGTGGGCGACTGAGATTTCATGCATGTCAAAGTGTCATAGAAGCCCCATTAAGGAGGAACCATCGCAGACTGCTCTCAGTCCACCAACTGGCTGCCCAACTCAAACACACATTGGGCTGACTGTGAGGTCCGAGTTATCTCCAAGCAAGCACTCCAAGTCACCGCATCTAGCGCACCCTCTATAGGCTCAAGGACGTCGGATTGTTTGTAGTGCGAAAAGTGCGCCGATGGTCGGCCTTATTTTCTAGTACTCTCCTCGCAATCCTGTAAATGGCGTCCACAGGCAAAGTGAACATGTATCAGATTGAACGGTAAACACATAGCGGCATGCATGATGAAAAGACCTATTTCCAGCCATTTCAACAACGGAAACTTTCAATAGAATTCAATGTTAAAAAGACACAGTTCTAGCATTGAAAGAAAACGCCTGTTTCGTCAACAGAAAGTGGTCATTCCTCTACGTCTTCTTCTGGATCTTTGAGTGAGATTTTTTCATACGATGAAGGAAAACTTGATCAAAAGACATTTAGGTGGGATATGACTTGCAGACCCATGAGCTAAACTGGGTACTAGGATTAAAAATCCTTTGTAGGCTCTGACTCACTTGAGGTTTAGATCAATAATACAGGGGAAACCAAGTGCAAGAGTGCCTCTTGATAGGCTCAAAGCGCTTGCATTTCAAAATTAGAAAACACTTCTGTTTTGAAGAATATCACTCAGATTTAGATACAGCAGACTGTAAAGAATGTCTCTTAAACACACGTCTTATTTACATCAAGACAGAGTCAGGCTTTCGTGGTAGAAACGTCGACAGGAGTATACATGGCAGAGTCAGGAATAACAACGGTAGCAGGAATGGTTATAACAACGAAAACTAGCAATCCCATAGTGGTACTTCCATCAGAGTTTTATAATTCAATCGACCTTAGCATGAAAATCTCTCAACCGAACCAATGAAAACAAAGACAAGACTTTAACAATGAGTTTAACTATATTTGAGTGAAGTTACTCGTCCAATCTCCTGCAAGGTATGGAAATACTCCTATTCTGGTCGGTCACTTGACTATCCAAGCATAATTTCCTGAAAAATCAATAAAAATGCATTAGGCGGCACTCTGACTCATTAATGGTGTTTTTAGCGGACTTGACTAATTCATGAGACTCTGCTGGATTCAAGACCGATTGCAGTTATAGTAGGTTGTGAAAAAGTCAAGACCTTCGAGCAGGACCTCGTGCCCAAGTTGGTTAGGACCGTGGATTCAAATCCTCCCTTGACTGCCGAGTTTTTCACAATTCAGTCAAAAACATTTTTCAAATCTGCCAAGGAACACCGATTAATTAAGTGGACCTGGTAGTCATCCAGTGCACTCTAAATTAATTTTTAAGCAAATCCTACTTCGACAGTCAGCCTGTTGTACCATATTTGGTGAATTCCATACGTTGTAGTAGGCTGGGCGAGTGACTTGACCCAAATTTGTTTTAATTCACGACTCCAAGCGGGGTTTCCGTAGCTCAGGAGGTGAGAGCGTTGGCTGTACTCAGGTCTTGCCCTTGAGTTCGAATCCCACCGAGGCCGAGGAGATTTCATAATCGCCTCTAATGAGTCCTTTGTGTCAAAAGTAATCATATTAGTAGTGATAGTAGTAGTAGTAGTAGTAGTAGTAGTAGTAGTAGTAGTTCTGGCAGTAGCGGTAGTGGTACTAGAAAAATCCAATATAGTAAGAGGTCCCAGTGATTAGTAGGTTTACGGAACATGGCAGCAATAATAGTAGTAATGAATGGGATGGGGAAAAAATAACACTGTTAAAAGGCATCCAATCTGCAAATTGCCCTTCATACCCTTTCTTTTTTCAAGACTTTCATCTGTTTGCGTCTTGTCAGGTGACGAAACCTTCGCCCTCTCCGTTCGTCTCTACTCCCAGGAAGGCGTCAAAGTGAAGCACTACAAACTGTCCTTCGACACAAGCATGGGCCAGTGCTACCTGCGAGACGATAGTCGTTTCCTCACAGTCCAAGAACTCATCACCTACTATCAACGTTAGTTTTCAATCCGTGGGCGAGAAAGCACACTTTTTTCTACACCCTCATGCAATGCCTACAACATTGGTCCTCTCATGGTAGACCAGTTATTTACAAAAATTATTTTGACTCAGCGTGGATTAGTTACCTAGGATTTGGATTAAACAGTCGGAGTTGGTGTGGTTATCATTTAAACGGGTCAGACTCATTGCAGAAAACTGAAGGAAAGAGCACGTGAGGCCCGTTATCTCCGCGACCTGTTTAACAGCATGGATATCCGAAGGTATTTATAAGTCGCTGCCAGAGGAGCTTACATCAACATAATCAAGGATATGGTATTCCATGCCATATAGTAAGGACATTTCATAAGCGACTGAGCGTAATGCTGAGGAACTAGGCTTTGGAACTGCACACAACCCAAAGCCACCAAGACCGGTCAAAGTCCCAGCAGCAATGTGAGGAAGTGTGTCGCCTCCTGTGCCAAAACTGTCCTTGAAACTGCGCAGGCTAAACTATACGCATGCTCAGATCGCGCATGAACGAACATAAGCTGACTGTGCAACGAGTCAACGAATCATCACAAGTGGCTGCCCACACCTACCAAAAGGGGTCATAAGTTTAACTTCGCAGCCACAAAGGTAATTGCCAACGCCGAAAATGAGACTAGCTGAGATTTGATTGAACCTGGGCTTCGGACGAAAACTCAATCAATCGATTTTTCGGTCTGGAGCCGGCGTACAGAGCTCTGCGCAACCATCCCCGTCGTGCACACCGGTCGACGAGTGGCTAAAGCCCTACAGTCGTCGCTTGCTCCGTGGTTGCTACTATCTATGACTCTGGACTTCTGCACGAGCCCGAATGCTCAAACTATACACAAATAGTTCCGGTGCTCGACCAGCCTTCTGCTTCACTTAAATTATTTTCTGTTGTCAGAGCTCAAATTGAGGGCTATCAACCCTCTTTGAGCAGATGGCAGAAATAATCTCGGCAACCTAAGACAAAAACAGTCAGTCCGTAATCAAGCACGCATAAATTCAAGCAGCATGGTTTCTCGCATATGGTTGGTCACCGACGGAAGTTTGGTTAATCCACTGTAATTTCCTGGGAGACGTGTTCAACTGGACTTCATGGTGGGCCTACATCGGCTGTTCACCAACTCTTTGCATTGCTCAACAATAGCGGTCTGACCAGTTACTCCTCCCATCACTACTTTTATTCAAATATCTCAGACTTTCTCTTTTGGCATGATAAAATAGCGCACATTCTCGCAACGCCGCATAGACAGGCGAGAGACTTATTTTCGGTCACCATCAGCCTCACTACAGACGGAGAAGATCTGTGGACTGGTTCCAGCTGGTGGCTAAGGCAGACGCTCGACCACTACAGTTAATGGTTCACAGTCCGTTGGTCGCAATGAGAAGCACGCAGTCACATGTGTGTATGTTCACCAATCCGGCTTGACTAATAAACGGAGTTCAAACGTGAAGTTTTGCTCCGGGGCACCGATCCAAAGGCCTCACAGACGACGGCATAGTATAAGGACGAAAGCCGACAGTCGCAAACGACAGCCTCATCTGTGTGCCCCATCAAATGGGTGCGGTGCTGGTGAGGCGCGCACGTGGGGTGGACTTGCACTGCATCCGCCGCACTCTCTCCTCCTTAGCCCATTTTGCAGGTATGGCAAGAGGGTCTTTGGTGGGCGCAGGCTCAGTGGATGGCCGAGCTAAACGGTCTCTCTACGCGTACCGCACACGAGCTCTTCGCCGTGGGAATGGACTGCCAATGCCGACCTCTCTCTCTCACACACCAGTCGTCTCCCCGGGTTTGTCAGCCAGGTAGTGGTGGGGTTGGGCCCAGTGGCTGACGGAACATGGTGATTTACGTCCAGGGCGTTCACGCAATTTGACAAACGCGTATCGTGAACCAGTCTGACCCCCATTTCGTTCGACGCGTCTGCAGCGAAGCCCGTTGCGGCGCCAAGAATAGCATTGATGGCGTAAACTAGGACAACTAGAATGCGAAATTTAGGTTTTATTGGTTGTCCATCATAATGCTACCGACGGGGAATGTTCAAGGCTGGGAAGCCAAGGCATAACATAGTCCCTTTGCATGCCTTTCTACAATCAATACATATTGGCGAACTCCGCGCATGTGCCTTTAGTGAAGTTACTCAGTGAGAATCCTAGACCAAGACAAAGTGAAGAATTTTATGGAGGGGAGAAAATTGTAGCATGATATAAGTGTACATAAGGGTATATTTTAGCGGAACGGGCTTTCATGCACCCTTCAAATGATCTAAAGAAGGTCAAAGAACAAGCGTAATTTGCAACACCTTTCGGACAGCCTAATTGTATGCGCCCTGCATATAACGGCAGCCATGCCTCAACTAAGACTGAAGAAATTTTAATTTGACCCTCTCCCTCTCCTCCTCCTTCCGTTTCAGAACATGAAATTGAGGACAACTGTCATCTGCGCAAGCCCGTTCGTTGAGATTGTCTCAATGTTTTATTCCTGCCCGGCTGTTGAAGGACAGCTCGTGATGGTTGCCGCTGGGTGACCCACTTGTATCCAAATACCCATGTTGGCTCGAACTTCCTTCTTCTGATCATGTTTCTTAATAACTCGGATCAAATAACGCCATGTTTTTTTATAGTATGAAATCACTCCTGCGTGATTTACTCCTTCCCCATCGTGGCAAATGTGCCTCTACGCAGTGTAGAGTAAGCACAGCGTAGAAAGAAACTCAGGATTTATGTGGCTTGTGAAAACATTTGTTTTGCTGCTCACCTTACGGTCGAGGTTCGATAAAAATTGTTAATCGCAATATTATCACTGCAAAGGGGTGCGGTTGCAGCGTCGAGGGAAATTTCTCCCTGTGAATCCCGACTCGCACATTTAAAGGGTGTGGGACTACTGTTCTGCGAAATCATACCGCTCCAACTGGAAGGGCGGCGTATTAGTAGTGTTTCAATTCACCTCAGAATGACAGTTTAGGTGTCGTGACCGAGGATTTTCACCGGTGAGGGCGGGCACGGTAACTTGTGCGTGCTTTTTTTTCACGGCGAGCGTAGACTTGCACAACATTTACCGCACTACCTCCTCTTCGCCCACCTAGTCCCGATGTCAATAAATAGTCAGGAAGACCGGAGGTGGAAGAAGGTGCAGGTGGCTTGCGTGGCCGGAGCCGCCCCTAGGCGTGCCGCCACACCCGGCTCGAATGCCACTAAGTGAGAATGCCATAAAGATCACATAGCGTGGGAGCCGTAGCAGCCTGACTCTCAGACCACTATCCGGCCACTCCACTCAAACACACAACACTGGGCCGACTGCGAGGTCCAAGTTAGCCAGTCAGTTGACGACCTTCTAAGCCAAGGCTTTTAGTGCGCCGTGATAGCTTCAAGCGCGCCAGATTGTTTATAGTGAGGAGGAAAGTGCTCTGAGTTGTCAACCTCGCTCTCCCTTCCCGTGCTTCAGCCACTGTCCGAGCCGGCCGATTGTCTGGTGGGGGGAATGGGTGCACTTGCCGACCTATGTCGTGACCCCGTTTGCGCACACCGCATGTATCACCTGGTCTATCGAGCACAGACACCGGGATTTCACACAACAGGAGATGGGCTGCATGCCTCTCGCATGCGTGACAGTGTGAGGGTTAGGTTAAGAAGCAGCCGTTCTAGCTTGACTCTCAGCCCATCAGTCCGCCATTCCGACGACAGTTCGGCCTTCGTTTCCGACGATGCCCACAGTGTGCACAACAGCAAGGTGCAGCGGACACGGTGAATTGCGCGTAAACTGGTTTAAAGTGATAGTGCACTTACGCAGCATCTGTCGCACTCTCTCTTCCGTACTCCCAACTGGACCCGGTGGCAAGAATAACGGAGGCGCGGGAGGGCGCAGGTAGCTGGAGCGGCCGGACCCGCACCCAGGCGTGCCACTACATCCGGCTCCGATCCCACGGGGTGGGAGTGTCCTAGAGGCCACACTATGAAGGAACCATTGCAGCCTGACTCTTAGACCACCAGCCGGCCACTCCACGCAACACATAACACTGGCAGAATGGGATTACAGACAGAGACAAGAGAGACTGGAATGGCCATTTCTGGCTTATTAGCCGTCGTCAGCCAGCCATACCCAAGCCCGAAGTGTGAAACACCCGAGCCTCGAACTCACGACCTGTTGGTTTAGAAGTCCATGCCTCTATCCACCGGGCTCGAGGCTCGGATGTTCCACACTTCGGGCTTGGATATGGCTGGCTGACGACGACTAATAAGCCAGAAACGGCCATTCCAGTCTCCCTTGTCTTTGTCGGTAATGCCATTCTGCCTATGTATCATGCGCCGCTGTGCGGCTGCTGGTTGGGCTCGAGAGAGAGCCCGTAAGGCACAACGGAATGAGTGAGTTCCGTATGAACGATCGGTGAGCGCCCCCTACCATCGCATAACACTGGGTCGACTGCGAGATCCAAGTTATCCCGTCAGTTGGCAACCTTCCAAGCCAAGGCTTTAAGCTAGCCGTGATAACTTCAAGCGCGTCAGATTATTTATAGTGAGGAGAATGCGCTGAGTCGCCGACTTCACTCTGCCTTCGCATTCCCAGGCCCCAGACGCCTGTGCGAGCCGGTCAGTTGACTGATGCGGGGAATGGGCGCGGTGGTTTACAAAGTCCAGTGACCTTGTCTACGAACGCCGCATGCAGGAACTGGCCACCCAAACACAGGCACCAGGATAACACACAACACGGCGGTTGAGCGGCGTAAGCCTCACATGCGTGAGAGTGCCGTAGGCCGTGTTTATAGGGGTAGTTTCAGCCTGGCCTTCAGCGCACCAGTCCGCCACTCCACACAAGCATACACACACAACTGGACGGACTGCGTGGGCCGAGTTGAGGCGTCAGTCAGCAGCTTTTAAATTCGTGCACCTTGACACGACTAGATAGTCTCAGACTCGAGTCATGCATGCAGCAAAGGAGTCGCACAGACACCGAGTCAAGACGCACACTTCCCACAAGCTCGGGAGGGTGCAGTTGGGTGCTTGTGGTGGGTGATGTTGATGTGCGGCGAGGTGATGGTGTGGCGCAGCCAGCGGTTGTCTACCGTAGGTTTTCTTGGACGCGCATGTGGCCTAGTAGGCCCATGCGGTACATGGATTTGCGAGTGCAGTGTGGACAGTAGAGGAGGATGTGGCAAGTGTAGGTTGGTGCTCCAGGCACTGGTTCTCAGGTCTCTGTGCGATGAATTCGCAAGTGGCCGACCGGGTCGGTGCGTGAGGGGAATGTGCGATCGCAGTGAGGGCATGTATAGACCCGGTCATCAGCACTGGTGTTGACGGTGGCGGTGTTTATTTTTGTTGGAGTGCCAGGATTGTGTGTAATGTTGACGAGCATGGCAGACGCCAGAGCGACAAACGTTAAGAAGAAGAAGAAGAAGAAGAAGAAGGAGGAGGAGGAGGAGGAGGAGGAGGAGGAGGAGGAGAAGAATAGTAGTGGCGACCTACCCCATAAAATGCTAACTAAAATTCTGAAATGGGATTTCAACTAGAAAAGGATGACTTGGGGGCGGTTTTTATATTGGTCAGCATGCAGTATAGTACTAGGATATTTCGGTCATTCCAGGATGCGGCCTTTGAGTGTGCCGAAACTGCTTACGTTAAAAGATGACTTCTTAAGCAGTGTGCATCTTCCCAGTGGTTTTCGACGGCTCTAAAAATTCAAATATTTTGATAGAAAACACCAACAAGAATGGGCTTTCTATTACTCATCTGGCAGCAAATTACATTTTACTCAAATATAATAGTCGAAAAATTGTTTACTATATGCTAAAAAGTGCATTTTTTACCTCCAAATAATTTTGAATCCGAAACTACATTCTGTATTTCTGCTGTTCAAAAAAATCACCCACGTTTCAACGCTATTTATAAGACGTCATACAGATTGCTGGTTGTTAAAAAAAACCAACTTAATTAGTTCGTGCATGGAAAGAGCAGCGGCCAATGTAACGACTATCTGCAGACGATATGATGAAGTTTTGCTTTTTAATTTCTTAGAAATTAACTGCGAACTTAGAGTAGATCAGTATATTTAAGGTCTACAGACTCGGAACAAAATGGTATGTGTGAACAACGATTTCTTAATTGGAGTATCTACCAGAAAACAGACAGGAAAAGCTGTGGGACCCACTGACGAGCCGAGCTATGTCATACAGCAGCAGAATATCGGCAAAACACGCGTTTATGGGCTTTTAGCTGGTACTTCTGCTGTTAGTATGGTATCACCTTACCTCGACGTACACAACTAGCTGCCTGTCAGCAGTTAATGAATATTGCGCAGTTATCCGCTGTGGCTAATGGACTTCGGCCCAGATATTCATGCATCCATTTTCGTTCTGTGCCTATAGACCCTCGTATAGACTGATCTACTCCATGTTAGCAGTTTATTCATGTGGAAATTAAAAAGCAACTATTTCTAAAGTGGAGTATCTACCGGAAAGTACAGGGGGAGTGATATGGTGTCCACTGAAGAGCCGAAGCCCTAGCAGTTGTGCCATGAAGCGGCAGAATGTCGGCAAAATACGCGTGTCTGGGCTTTTTACTAGTATTCGTGCTCCCAGTATGGTATCTTCGGTAACAATCGGGAGATGGCACCCAAAAAAATCCGCTACCTAGAAATAATACTTTAACAGTAGACTCAAACGCCTTCAGGCTATATCAGCGGTTGCAGGCCTACTTTCACGCACTAATTGGACTTTCCGCGACGGCCTAACATGGGCTGGCTGAACGAACATCGCAGGAGGTTACATGGGCGATGGTCGCTGTTACCCAACCTTCCCCATCTTTACACGCGTACACCTGAATATACGGCATACATTCGCATTATGGCCGTTTATTACGAAACAAAATCACTTTTAAATAGGATACGTCTGCACAACATGGGACAGGAACAGTTCGCAGGCATCTGCCAAAGACATGGCATTGAGGCCAAACCAAAGACGATACTGTACTTCATCTATGTCAGCCCACACAGCTCGACCACATACAGGGCCTCTCTCGTGCTGTTTCCTTTTCAGTCTACTCCAGTATGCCTCAATGGCATTGGTGTGCCGTCCGATGGTAGGGTCCTTGAAATTCTTTGAGTGGTTAGCAGAGAAATGTAGATAACCTTCTGAAGGAAGACGATTATACACCTTCCAGTCGTCCGTTACCACTACACTGCCCTTGGCGACCCATTTTGTAATAACGTAACGGAGAGCGGGCCAACTTCGATCATTCACCTGTTCAAATAAGGCTTTCCGTCGGCTAGTATCGTACATCCCGAACAGCTACCATCCAGAAAACCCTTATTACTACCTGTCCCGTAAGACAGGCTGCTTTGGTTAGGCGGATTTTTTGGATGCCATCTCCCGATTGTTACCGTATCTTCTGATGCTAAACCATCATAGGGATATCATAAAAATCTACAGTGGGTGCATACAGTTTTGTAAACTTGATAAGCAACACTAATGTGCGTACAGATACGATGCTGTACAAAAGCGTACTTCAAGGTTATAAAAAATCTTTCTTCACGTACACAATTAAGGAGGATGTAGGTTATCACCAAAAGAATAATCCGTTTTTTACAAAATATATTTATGTACATTTATAAGGGTATAGAAAATAAAAGAGAAGAAAAAGCATGCTAATTAGGTTCTCAAATGTGGCTGGTTTTAGGCGGCCATGAAGAAGCCCATTCGAAAGTAAACGTTATGGCGAGGATGAGATAACTGGGGACTATGTTGACCTATAATCTATAGCACAACCCACCCAGGTAATCCTTTGTAAATGTAAACGCGTTTCAGAACATCCATGCTCAAGTCGAGCACATCCAGTCTCCTGCGCCGTGAGAGTACCTTCTAATTTAAACATGGAGTCAACTGTTGCTAGTTCTTGTCGTTTTTTTAATTTCCTCAGAAATTATCTACGCAGTTGGAGTAGATCAGTTTATTCAAGACCTACAGGTACAGACCGAGAAGTTGATACATGAAAATTTGGGCCAAAGTCCATCCGCCACAGCGGGTAACCGTGTAATATTCATTAACTGTCGACAGGCAGCTAGTAGTATGCTTGAGGGTAAGGTGATATCATACTAACAGCACATGTACTAGCCAAACGCCCACACACGCGTGTTTCGCCAGCTGCCAGGGGTTCGGCTCATCAGTATACTGCGAGCTGCCTGCCGGCAGTCAATGAATATTACACGGTTACCCGCTGTGGCTGATGCACTATGGCCCAAATATTCATGTATAAAATCCTCAGTCTGTGCCTATAGACCTTGAATAAACCGATCTACTCCAACTTCGTAGAGCATCTGCGAATGTCTCTGATGATGGGCTCGAGTGAGAACCCGAAACGTCAGGCCAATAAACTTCTTGTCCCAGTGATCGCATCTTCATCTTCTGAAATTAAAAAGCCATAATTCCTAAATTGCAGTATCTATCAGAAAACTCACGGGAATGCTGGGGGACTCGCTGATGAGCCGAAACCCTGGCAGCTGTGCCATGAAGCTGCAAAACATCGGCAAAACACGCACATATGGGCTTTTGGCTAGTACCTGTGCTGTTAGTATGGTACCACCTTACCCTAGAGTGTTGCTACTTCTGGAAATAGGTCCCTGCTGGCTGAATGTCAGCTGCATTTGAAACTAGATCATCCAAAATGCAACCCGTATGACATGCGAGGAGGCCAGAGCGCTAAGGGATGATCGTGGGTAGATGTGAGGCAACAGTTATCTACGACCGACAATTCCGCTTGCGAGGGTTGAAAGGCCACTCATGGACGGCCGGGTTGCGTGAACTTCGTCATAAAATCAGGACTAACCCGCAAATTCCACATTTAAGTGCTGGATATTCATCATTCGACAGACCAATCGTCTCATTCGGCGGTGTCCAGCGCGTGCCCACGATGGTAAGATACGCGTGAGATGCACACTTCATTGTCTGGTGACGCACAGATTCGGGACGTCCGGAGGCCCGTTTACGCGTGCCACACACATGATTTGGCAAAACGAGGGGCGATCTGGAACTCGCGTGAGCATTCAGAAATGAATCAGGAGTCAAAAAGCGAATAACAAGTTCCAGGAAGAAGAAGAAGAAGAAGAAGAAGAAGAAGAAGAAGAAGAAGAAGAAAAAGGAGAAGTAGACGTATACCGACTTGACGTTTCGGATTCTCACTGGAACCCATCATCAGAGGCAGCCGCAGAGGACAGCAGTAGAGGCGCAAGGGGCGCAGTATCTATAGAACGCAGTCGCCAGCCTACCACCCGTCTACAATAATCAGCAGCAATCTCATTCATCGCTGCAGCACAGAATATGGTGGCGGGAGGTCATTGCGCTTGATAATTAAATGACTCAGACAGGTCGCAGCCCACGCGGTAATCACCTCTTGTGAGAATTTCGGCCTGGTCAAACTTGAAGGTGTGGCTGAGCCCCATCAAAAAAGCTACGATCTGGGAACAAGCGTCATTCCTCCCCACTGCAGGTGCATGCTCGGCCTTTCGCGTCCAGGGCAGTCTCCCAGTTTCTGTAAAGTAGTTGCTTTGCCCACAACTGCATTAGACCGGGTAAACGACTCCGAATATTGCCTGTCGTAGAAGTGGGCTTTTCAGCCTCATGACCTGGCGTCTGATGGTTGTTTCTGGTCTGTGTACAACTCCAACTCTAAGTGGAGTGAGGAGGTGACTGACAGTTTTCGAGACGTTCTTAACATGCGATAGTACTCGCCAAAATCTGGGATCGGTTGAATCTGGTGTCTATCCACATTAACGCCTGCACCAGAGGACAAATTTGAGCGGGTAATCGCTTGCTATAAGCAGTCGTCGAAGGTATTTTAATTAATCAACCGTGTCTTTCGGTTTACTGCACTGAGTCTCGGCACGCCGGTACAACGCCTTACACAACTGCGTTTGCGGCTGCTTAGGAGGTTGTTGCTGAAGCTCAGTACTTGAATCCTATCATTTGCTATCATTTTAGAATATAAAAATATTTGCTACAGACGAGGAGATCAAGGAAGACAAGCTGGTTGTCTTTTCTCTACTCCGTCGTGAATTATATGTCTAGAAAGACGGCGGTCAGATGTTCCTCGAATGCCATCACCGGATCCTGTTCGATAATGCAGAAGGCTCTATTCACAAACCGAGCCCAGATTTTGGGTCAGTGTTTTCGGAAGACCAGTGACTTCAACCACTGTAGGATGCTGCAGCATTGAGTCCTACAATCGGCGGACCCATTGGCTGGCCGATCAGTTCATGGATGGGACGCGTTTGCTCCCAGTGAGTTGTCTACCTACACTCAGAATCGTTTTCTGCAGAGGTGTCTCGATAACAACGTGTTGTCGAGGTGTATTTCATATGAACATCTGGTAGACACAGAACCGGCGAGACGGGCAGCATTTCAAAATGAAAGACGAATGCTCTGAGTGCTCCTTCAAGACTGTCGCCCCAGGAGATCGCATTCAACCTATCCCAGATTTCTGCTAGTGATACCGTACGTGGAGAGAGACCAGATTCAACCGGTATCCGATTTTGGCGAGTGATATCGTATGTTAAGAACGTCTCAAAAACTGTCGGTCGCCTTCTCACTCCACTTAGAGTTGGAGTTGTACACAGACCAGAAACAACCATCAGGCGCCAGGTCATGAAGCCGAAAAGCCCGCTGCCATGACAGGAAACGTCCGGAGTCGTTTGCCCGATCTAGTGCAGTTGCGGACAAAGCAACCACGTCGCAGAAACTGGGAGACTACTGCGAACGCGAATGTTCACGCATGCGCCTGCAGTGAGGAGGAATGACGCTAGCTCCCAGATCGCGATACATGTGATGAGACTCGGCCACACCTTCAGGTTGGATCAGGCCGAAATTCTCAAAAGAGATGACAACCGCGTGAGCTGCGAGCTGACTAAGTCATGATTCTCGAGTTCGCATTTAATTATCAAGCGGAATGACCTCCCGCCTCCATATTCTCTGCTGCTATTTTGCCTGCACAAAATACTTTACTGCAAGCGGAGGGCGCGGGAGTTCAAAAACCCCTGTAACAGTGAGGCAAAGGGCCGAATGACCGTCACGCCAACCACTATCAACGATGATGAAATCGCTCGCATTAACGGCTCGGGTGGGGATCGCCAAACAGTCATCACCGCAAATAGGACCTCAGCGAGTTGTACACGGACCAAAAACAACCATCAGGCGCCAGGTCATTAAGCTGAAAAGCCCACTACCACGACATGCAACATTCGGAGTCGTTTACCCTGGTCTAATGCAGTTGTAGGCAAAGCAACTTCTTCGCAGAAACTGGGAGACTGCCCTGGACGCGAATGTCCGAACATGCACCTGCAGTGAGGAGGAATGACGCTTGTTCCCAGATCGTAGCTTTTTTGATGGGGCTCAGCCACACCTTCAAGTTTGACCAGGCCGAAATTCTCACAAGAGGTGATAACCGCGTGGGCTGCGAGCTGAATGAGTCACGCTTCTCTAGTTCGCATTTTATTAACAAGCGAAATGACCTTTCACCTCCATATTCCGTGCTGCAATTTTGCCAGCAAAAAATAATTGGCCACGAGCGGAGGGCGCTGGGAGACCAACTATCCCGGTAACGATGAGGCAAAGCGCCGTATGACCGTCACATCAACCATTAACAACGGTGACGAAATCGCGGCCATTAACGACTCGGGTGGGGGTTGACAAACAGTCATCACAGCAAATATGACCCCAGCGATGAATGCGATTGCTTTTGATCATCACAGTCGAATGGTTGTCGGACAACTGCCTCCTATGGATACTACGCTCCTTGTGCCTCTAATACCATTTCCTGCGGCTGCCTCCGGTGATGGGTTCCAGTGTGAATCTGAAACGTCAGGCGAATAAACTTCCTGTTTTAGTGATCGCATCTTGTTCAGTATTTGACTGTCTTCTGTGTAAATGTTACTTATCGGTCCTGCAGGCCTGCCGTCGTAATAAAATCAGACGTGACCACCTTCGCTTTTTGCAAGTCTTTACTGCCGACTAGACTGAGGTTTTGGATTTTTCCCTCAGACGTCACCTGAACACTCACTTTCTGGGCAGATTTTGCGTTATCATCGTCGCCCATGTCACATTAAGGTTTCTCCCCTCGCAACGCGTAAGTTATGCAGCTATAACTTACATTTAACACATTCCTTTACCGCCTTCAAAACTAGTGCGGGTGAGTGTGTGTGTACGTGGTTGCCGCATTTTACTGACACCGCGTCTGCTCCAAATTTAACTTTACAAACGCGGGGCGAAGGCATCCTTCACTTCTAAAAATAACCTCTTGCCCTATTTTCTACCGGCACCATTTAGCAAGTCACATGTAAAATGTTCAACTTAACCTTCGAACAAACTGTTTCTTGTACATCCTCTGACACCAAGCAGGCAGCCGCTGTTTTCGCCTGCTCCGACGTGGCTTAAAAGTGATCTCCCGTCTTACCCTATCTTGCCTGTAGATCCAACTCAGATTGATGCCATTTGTGGTCTCTGGACTCATTATTTTTTTCCGTCCTACGGAAGCTCGCTTCCTCTTTATCTCGGTTTCAACCGAAGAGAGGAATTGAGAAACCTCGACTCACAACTTGCCGCGAAGTGGGCCGTCAAAATTATCGATTACCACGAGCGAACCTCGCTTGCGTCGACTCACCGGTTGAGTTCACGTGCTTCTGTGTGAGGGGTGGGGATTGCTAAATTAGAGCCGTCAAGATACTCAGAAATGTACTCCGGTGCGTGCATATGGTTTAACTGGGACTGTTGTAAGGTTGGGCTTGTTAGAAGAGCAAAAATAGTAGTTTGAACGGATAGAGTAGACTGAAGGAGTACAAACTTCAAAAAACACACCGATCACATGAAGGAGGACCTGGGTAAGTCATATATGGAAACACCCGGAAACTGAGAGAAGCCCTTGTGCTATGCGGTCCGAACGCAGATAACGATTCCAGGAGACGTACACAACTTAAGTGGTTGACACCTTTTGGCGCAGTCGCGGGGGTCAGTAAGCTCGCGTACTTCAGGTTGCTGGAAGTTTGCACGACGTAGAAACCGCTGCATTCCGGACAGGTCAGCTCTGTTAGCATCTTCTGAGGCATTTCTCAGTCTGCGCCTATTTCTGTGTCCTACAGGGTTGGCTGATCGGAACGTCCGCTCGGCACCGACCTTTACTTGGCCGTATGTCCTTTCTCTGCCAGGTTCCCCAGTGGGGATGTATTTCCCAAAAGATTACGTCGCATTAGTAGGCAAAGGCTGTTACTAACAGTGGATTACATTTGCTATTGTCCACAAATTAATAAAGATTTTATCATTATTTTTTATGCTTATAAATTTAACCTGATTTTGGGGTCGTAAAAGACTCGGTCCGAGTCAATATGTGTCCATTGTCCTACTGCGAAGGGTTTGCTGTGTAACGCGGCGGAAAAAGTAGCTTGTGATGCAACCCAGTAAGAAGGCAATGTCAAAATTCGAAAAAGTCAACAGAGACGAGAGGGCGTGATTACAGTCCGAGAACTTAGAGTCTCGACTCCAGATCCTCAAGATGGGTGTTCTCTGGCTATGTGAAGTCCTTATTTCGAGCAGCCTGCAGCATAGAAAATGTGTCTTGTAAGAACACTGGTCAAGCACAAAACCGTTTGTTCACTTTTCTGAACTTTCAAACACGTGCAGGAGTCCGTCGTCAGAGATAACAGCAACAACAGAAAAAGGAAGATCTATAGGAAACACTAGCCAATCAGCAGTCAGTGGCATAGGTTTGGGGATGACTGCGTAGGGCCCCCCATGCCAGCGCCAGACCGACGCATCGATTGACTAAGTTCTCATCTGAGTCCCCGCTTTCAATCCGTTCTCGGCTTGCCTTGCGTCCGGAATTTGACATTATCTTGGCAGCGGCGGAGTTGAACTCGTGACCTATTTCGAAGGCGTGGACTGCTCTTGGCAATAATTCCTCAACCCCCATCGTTCGGCAAGCTTATGTTCGTGTACGTGCGATCTGTGCATGCTTTCAGTCTGACTTACGTAGTTACAAGGACATTTTTAGCAGAGGATACGAATTACTACACCAGGCTGTCCTCCGTGGTTTAAAGAGCTCTTAATTTTCATGACTCTGCTGCGCGTTGGGCCGGTTCGCAATTCCAATACCCGGCCCCGCAGCTAGGCTCTTGATCGCCTTTGAAACACCCTTGATGTATGACAGAGCATGCCTATCCTCCGTAGTGTTTCTGTTCTCATCCTCAGGGAACAAATAGCTGAACATCGACGTATAAACACCCCCGAGTGGGCATACTACATAAATTGTTTACGGTGTTATTCGGACCTACTCGCTTCTCCCTCCGATTTACAGAAGGGAGTCTGAATCCGTTTAAAGAGTCTTCTCATACGGTTTCTCTTGTGAGCCAGCGGATGTTTGCTGTGTGGTGTTCGTTGCCCTCCTTTAAACGGTCCTCGCCTGAGTACCACATCACAGAAGCGCAGCAGTTGCTCCATTCCTTCCTTCTCCGCTAATTGTGTTTCCGGGGAGACTGTTTTGAGCTCAGCTCATTGGATTCAATGCCAAATTATGCCAGACATGGCTAATTCAGTCTGAATTGTCACCTTTTTTGACATCAACCAGCGTGGCAAAATGTACTCACGAAAAACCACGATGCTTATTTTTTTTTGCTCGGCACATGTGTTTTTTTATTAAGCAAAGCTGTCTCTACATCCCGAATTCAAGACCTGAGTCCTACGGGCTGGTGATTGATGCTTAGACAACCGACAATGGGAACTGTGCCAGAGATGGGTTTCAAAATTCATCCTGCCCAAAATTAAGAATATTCTTAAACGTGAGCGCACGCGCACCTGATAGAACGGGAAATCAAGTCGTTTCCTAGGCAGTTGGTCTGATTTCCGTTTTTCTTTAGAGGAAACGAGATTGGCCTAAAGGAAGTAAACCTGGACCTACTCATTGGCATCTTTAGCACTAGAAGGCAAGCGGATAATCATTTACGCGGAGCCATGTAAGTGACAGATTGAAGCACTGTTTTCCCGAAATAAGTTTGAACAAGGCGAAGGGGACGAAGCATGGAGGATTTAATGGCGTCGTAAAGTTTCGTGATCTCTTATGCAACTGCGTATGGTCATTGATTATAAATATAAGACAAACTGTCCAACTAAATAGCGACCTTGAGGGGCGAAGTGTGATAGGTAAAAAAAGGATTGACTATTGGTCTGATATGTGGGTACGCATGGAAGGGGGAGGTAAGCGGGAGGGAAGCTGCCCAGGCAAACTAGTTTAGGTTACAGGCGAACGTGATTAAAATTGCAACGCGCTGACAGCAGTCAGCAATGCAGGGAAGAGAGGGGGGTGTGCAGACGGGAGAGGGAATTGGATTTCGTCAATTTATTGATCGCTGTCATGGCAGTGCGAAGTTGATCATGTGATCTGCCTGCTTACAGGTGTCAGTTCCTCTCTCAGTATTGCAGCATCGTCTGCAAGGCGCAGGAGACGTTCGGTCGTCGCCCGAAGTAGGACCGTAAATGGAGTCATTAAGTCCGCTGTATGGTCAGTAGGTGCTTCGTTATTGAACTCCCGGGTACCTGGATCACGGAATTTTATGGAGTCATTAAATTCTGCATGTTTCGTCGCGTTTGCCTTCGAAAGGGAGGAGAGAGAGAGTCTTTTCAACGGTGTTTCCCGTAAGTAAAGTAGTTTTTTAGCCAACCCTGGGCCATGTGTAGGATCACATTTGAAGAGACTATTGCATTTCCACACCAGAACATTTTACAGAAACACTAACCCCTAAATGGTCATTAGATCTAGCCAAGAAACAGGAATACATTATCTCGAATCTGGGCTGAAATGATAGTGCGAGTACTCCCGAGGTTCGAAGTTTTCGAAAACTAATATCGAGGAGGAGCTTGGAAAGATCCAGGACTTGTTTCGCGAAAATGGGCTTCCTAGAAGGTTTATTGCAAAGAATATTTTCGAGCAACCGAAAGAACCCACCATCCTGAACTCCAAAATGTAACCTCCGTCCCCCAAAGTCCTTTTCTGAGAAAACGTTGCGAGTGAACTCCTAAGAAGACGCCTTGATCAAGCTGTTTTACAAACATTCCGAGCAGCAGGGGTCCGAATACTATTCTCTGTCAACAGCATTTTACGCGGCGAAGGTAAGAACGGGCTGCTATCTCAGTGTACATCTACTCCTTCACTTGCTCCTCTATGGCAGGTTATATCGGCCGCGCGGGTCGGACCCTATCCAAAAGAATACGGAAACACCCCCGGCATGGCTGGGAAAAGGCGAAGCAAAAAGTGCTGACCAGAGCTGTGAAGGAAAAGGACAAACACAAATGTTTTCTGGAGAGCAATACACTTAATTAAAGTGCAAGTGAGTATCACCATGCGAAGAGCTTAACTTTTTACCGATCGATATAATTATGCCCTACTGACTGCACAGAAGACTGATTAGAGTTTTGTCCTATCATCTGCTTGCCCGTGTTAAAGTGGATTTTGTCATATATTCAATCTGGCCCTTGTGGAAAACTGTCTCAGATAGTCACCCCCTCCCCCCTCAACAGATGTTGTGACTCAAGGGGACTTCATAAAAGTCAAGCGGACATCCCGACAGAGGCTTATGAATAATCAAAAAGACAGTTAGGTGTTCCCTGTGTGTAAACGTCCAGTCATTTTCGCTCGGCGCATTTTCTGCATACCAGCCCTTGTTCTCGGTTCTTTTGCAACTGAGTTCTGAGCTAGCGCAGAGGTATCTTACGTCCTGGCAGCGGAATCTGCCCCTGACAGTGAAAGAGAGAGCCCACGTGAATTGGACTCAATAGACGACCCCTGACACTGGACTTTCAGTAGAAGCCACACCCTTCCTCCATTTATTTTTTAAAGGCAATTAGGAAAAAAAGCATGAGACATACATCAAGGCACTTTTATGCATTTTGGAAGAAAAATACTGCTCAAGCGTTGCTGCACTACTGATAAGGCAGAAGCGTTGTTGCAAAGTAGAATGTCGATTTTCAGGCGAATTTACCTCCACTCCGTCTTGTCAATAGCGTTAGTGGGAAGGGGGGCTGTTTCGGTGGTATGGACACTTTCTGTGAATTTTCCAGTACTTGGAAATAGCTTCTGTATCTCGTCGAAAGGTTGATCGAACTTTTGATGTCTTGTGCTCATTTCGTGGGAAGTTATGCCTACGTGAAACCGGACGCTTGAAATGCGATAATTTGTGGATACAGGCCAACTAGTGATCAGTGACCCAAGTCTAGAGGCGACTGCACAGGGCTCTTTATGCAGACACCAGATAGATCGATGCAGCGATCTGGCGCTAGGCTACAGCGATCTACGCAGTCACCTCCAGGCTTGCATCACTGATCTTTGATTGGCTCATACAGTTTCTTGTTCTATTGTCGGTTTTTTATCCCCTGTCGCTTTTATCCCTCTAACCTGTTGTCGCTTTTGTTGCGAGGAAGCAATATGCCGTCTCAACATTTATCCGACAGTTTTACTACTATCGCTCTTTGTGGCAATCCGCGCCTCCTAGCTCTCCTTCGCTTTGTCACGCTGCCCTCCTGCCCGCCTCACACTCCCTGTCAATCCGCTGGTGGGGCGCGCGAGCGCTCGAGGCCAATGAGCGCTGTCCCTTCTCTGATTGGCTGGCGACAGTGAGGCAGAGAGAACGGCGCACATACGCGCTCGGGTCTAGGCGCCTCTACGGCGTATACAAACACAACTTGCTTGGAGAGGCCACTCGCAGTGACTGCTTTCAGAGCCTTGTATACACACTTCGTCGGCAGTAAAAGTTGTTCACCCCAATCCTCCTTCCTTGACTTCTGATTTGTGAACATCTGACTTGTCGATCATACCATCCGACACGCTTTCCTTTCCGTCGTTTAGCCCCACCCATTTAACCCATACTACACAATGACCTGGTTTTTGTTCTCTGAGTGGAATCGCATGCTGCGCACTTGCCAATCAGACAAATACGACGATCGACCAGCTTTCTCCATTCTTACTCTCACATGCGCCTGAAACTCAAAAATTCGCCTCCAATACGACTATTTGTGCGATTGTTCATTTTACTAAACAGACGCACATCCATGATTTGCGTGTGTGGTTGGGTTACAGTGAAATTCCCCACAGAGCAGACATGAAAAGTTAGATTAACACTCATCCTAAGAAGTAAAATCAAACCAATACATCCGCATAAAAACTATGAAAGGCATGCACCTTATTGGAGTTGTGATATTTTGTGACCAGGTGTCTGGAGATATTACCAGCCTGAAGTTAGTATGCTACCGCATGGGAACAGATTAAAATCAGTAGTTAAATCCAACTTTTTTCTACCTGACTGCATGATCAAAATTACAAGTCAATGTTTCTCGGGTTTCAGTTACCTTGTTGAGAGTTGGTCTCTCTGTAGCTCTCAAGACGTGCAGTAGAGTCTATATTACCAACGTGAACTTGAAAATACCCGTCTTTAAACACCTGGCCCGTGTCGTGCAATTACGACCTCTAATTTTTTGCGCATTGTGATACTCATGGACTGCGGGGGACTATTTCCGTGGAAAGAACGCATCTCTCGGGTCTAAAATGCTTTCGTCAGCAAAATTTTACCCTTGGGGACAATTTTAAATTGTTTAATGAACTAAAGCCTTAGGGCACGAGCCAATGCGGTCTTTGCAGTGACGTGAAAACAGCGCGAGTAAACTCTCAAACTACTGCTTAACGTGATAGGATGAAATCTGTCTCTGTCTCTGCCTCTCTCTCTCACACACACACAGCCGGGGTAACTTTGTTGGTAACCCTGTCGGTCAGACGATTATAATGCAGTCGAGCGTGTTATTGTATGTTTGCTATCCGCAAACACGCCTCCAATTGACCAGCGAACTTTGCCGTTGCCTTGGTTGGACGGTAAGTGGCAACCTGCCTGACCTAGAGGCCACACCCCGGTAACCGCCTCGATCAGTGGGCTAAAACCGACGAGGGTATCCGGTGCCGTGTGTTCTCTACACGCTGTAATTCTTCTCCCATTCCCGTCCCCCCCCGCCCTTCTCTCCAATCCCCCCACTCCCCCCTTCCCGCCCGTCACGTCTCCCACTAATCTCCACCCTCCATCCTTCCAATTAAATTATTCACACATAGAGGGCGACGTTCAAGCCTAAGCGACCCAAGCTAACTCTATCGCAGAAGCCTTAGCCAAGAGTGAAAGATCGTGCCTACCACGACCTACAGGCCCGGTCCCGAAAGGAAAGAGTTGGCAACCGGACTAAGGCCCGTCCGGCGCCAGGTGAGCGGACTTCAAAGAGTGTGAGGGATTACGTCAAAGCATCTAAAGTCAGGATACGTCTGACTCTGCCTTGTACCTGATTGGCCAGTTGGGAGGCCGAGTGGGAGAATGCCAGACAGTCCTGGTGCCCACGTGCAGACACACGTGAGAGACCCTGAATTTCAGCAGGCGCTCGGAGTAGGACCACTACAACTCGGGTGGTTCTCCCATTAACTAAAGCTGTGGCCCATAGTGGAATTTGGCAGCTATTTGAGATGCTCAAACAGTCCTAATTAGGACAGGCACTGCTTGTCTCTTCACGGAAAGGAAATGGAAACGATGTCCTAAACAAATGCTGAGAACACATTATTTGTATACAGGCTGTGGCTCCTAGGTAAACAACTCAAGGTCAAAACAATCAAACAAACAACAGCCCTCGTCTTCGCTCCCTCGCCCCGTCTTACAAGCTGCTGGGGTGAGTTTTCTACTTTGGCAAACATAAATTGCCTTTCCCTTTTAGACAATCCAAAAAGCAGTCAGTCGGAACGAAGGGCGACGTTACTCGCACGAGAACTGGCGCGTTACAAGTTGGGCATTGTTTCTCTCAGCGAAACCTGCTTCTTCCAACAAGACCAACAGGAGGAGGTGGGTGCTGGCAACACCTTCCGGAGCGGTCGCCTAAAGGCAGACCGACGCGACGCAGGTATCCCCTTTGCCATTCGGAGCGACACCATGGGGCGACTCTTTTGTCTGTCGCAGGACGTCAACAAGCGCTTAGTGGGTTTGTGCTTGTCCTTTCGGGGAGCCAAATTAGTGTTCATCTGCAGTGCCTACGCCCCCCTTCCCCCAAATGATCAACCCCAGCGAAGTGAAGGCTGAATTCTACAGAGGTCTGCACGACCTCTTGGCGTTTGTGCCGAAGGCGAACAAGCTAGTGGTGTCAACGGCGGACTGCTACTCATTTGACGGTCTTGGATGCCCTCGGAAGTTCATGTCGTCAGCGCCAGGACTGACACAGTCGTCAGCCATCTCCTCGCTGAAAAGCACAGGCTGCACGAGTTCTGTATGAACTATCGAACCGATTCCGCCAAAGCGGTCGTCTTCCTCGATCGCCACTTCGTGCAGCAGCGACTGCTGGACTTAAAAGACCGACTAGGTTCAGGGGTATGCTGACGGCAATGAGATCATGGACTTCATCGTATCAGTCTAGGCGGTCAACGGCCCTCCAACCACAGGAACCATGCCATTTATCAGATCCAACAGAACGGCGCTGCTGGCGGAGAAATCGGATTTTGAAATTCTGGGCAGAGTACTTTAGAAATGTCCCCAACCGCTCATCTACAAGTTCCGTCGACTCCATCGGACGACTCCCTCAAATGGAAACGAACAACGGCCTGGATCTCTTGCCTTTGCTCGAAGAAACAATCCGAGTCGTGCACCGACTCACCAATGGGAGAGCACTGGGGTCCAACGCGGTTCTTGTCTGCACGACTGCCTCCGGCTGAATGATCAAAATACAACGCTATTCCAGGGAATGTGATGTTAAGTATGACTTCCTCAGGATTTCAGGGGTGCGATAATCGTCCATCCTTACCAATAGAAGGGAAACCGACAACTCTGTGATGACCACAGAAGAGTCCCACTGCTCCTCATCACCAGGAACATCTTCGCTCGCATCGTCACAATGGCCATCTCGAACACGGACTTCTGCCGGAAAGTTAATTTGAATTTGGACCCCGCCATGGAACCATTCACATAATCCTCGCTGCCCGCCAGCTTCCAAGAGATGCAGATCCACCTCTGCCACCACTGCCTTCGTTGACTTGGCGAAAACGCTGGACACGGCGACTCGCGTTGGCTTGGGAAAATCATGCAGAAATTCGGGTGTCTGGACTGATTCACGCATATGGTACTTCAGCTTCACAAAGGGATGATGGCGCGCAGCACGAACAATCGGGCCGTCTCAAAGGCATCAGCAATAACCAACGCAGTGATGACAGGACGAATAGGGCTCATATTTAGTGACATGCTGATGGACATCAATCATGACGTGCGTCCGGGGATCCACATCGTCTGCAAGATCGACGGTTATCCTCTTAGTGACCTGTGCATTCAGGCCTCAACGCGTCTGAATACGACTACTATTCACGATCTGCTCTTCGCTGACGACGTCTCACTCAACGCCGTGACAGTAGCTGACATTCAACGGAGCATGGAACTCTTCATCACCCGCTGCACCAATTTCGGATTCACCAGCAGTACGGACAAAACGGGGGTCATGCGTCATTCATCACCCAACGCTGCATAGATTGTACCTCTCGTCTACACCAACAGGATCCAACTGAAGGCCGTGGACAACTTTGTCTACTTAGGCACCATACTCACATGTTGTATCAAAATCGATGACGAAGTGGCTGAGCGGATCTCCGAAGCCTGCCAAGCCTTCGATTGGCTGCAGAATATTTTATGGAATACCCACGGTCTCAACCGTAACTAAAAACTGAACATGCACGAAGCGGCCATCTTGACGAATTTGCTGAACGGCGTGGGACCTGGACAAACTATGAGACACAAGTGGGAAAGCTCACTCACTTTCACATCAGTTGTCTCTGTCGGATACTAAAGGATAAGGTGAAAGGACAGAATACCGGACTCAAAATTTTTGACAGATAATGGAATCCTTCGCATCCATGTCATGCTAAGGCAACTGCGACCAACCTGGAGCAGCCACCTCGTGAGGATGGTCAACGACCGCCTACCAAAACATCTCTTCTACAGAGATGTCGCCACTCGTGCTAGCCAACAAGGACGTCAAACGCGTCGCTAAAAGGTCACCTTGGAACGTTCACTGGAGTGACTACATATCAACCGGAGGACCTGGGAAGATTTCGCACGTAACCGACCGTTCTGACGAAGGGCAATTGAACCTGGAGCATTCATCTATGAAGACAGCCGGATCGCTGATGCCAAAGCCGAAAGAGGAGGTCCCACGTCCCAGGAGCCCCTGACCCGCAACATCAACCGTAAACCACTACTAACATGCCCGTACTGTCAACGAACATTCCGCGAGTAGACCGGCCTTGTCGTCCATCTCCGGACTCTATGAACCAGCCCGACAACCCCACTCGCTGACTCCTCTACTGCTTTTATTCCAACCCCAACGACATCCGTGCGACGACATTGCTCACTACCGATGCTTAGCGCTCCCTGTCCTGCTGCTGTCGGTCACCGCCATCTCCATCATCCTTGTCATAACCTCCACAGCGACAACGATCACCGCAAGTCCCACTCCCCGCCACCACCAGTCACCACACATACTAATGCCATTACCATCGCCATCATCACCACCTCCTCCAACGATGCAGACTCAGTTGTAAAATCAGTCACCACCACTAAATCGCGCGGAAATCGCCGATTCTGCTCTCATTCCGCCGTGGCTCACATGGTGGACGTCGTCAGTAACGGCGGTTGAATTATAATGACCTCTATATCCTAACTTGAAGCGTTGGCCCCGCCATATGGAAGAGGGTGGGCGAGACTAAATGGAGGGGCCAAAAGCTGGAGTTTCCATAGGCGGCCCAGTCAATCTTAAACTAACGAAAACAAAAAACGGGAAGGCAGTTTACTTGCGTGATTTTTTTCCAGGGAAGCCAGCGCTACAAGCGTGCACCAAAATGTCATGACATGAACATTTTTCCACATTTGACATGACAAACTTGTTTTATTAGTTGCAAAATGACACCTACTGTCAGTTTGAATAAGTGCTCTACAGCACCATCTGCGGCCTCTGCACGTCACGACATAGACAATTCCGCAGGGCATTCGAATACTCTTGATGCTGAGATCTTTAAACATAACACTACGCCCGGTACACAAGCGTCCCTGCCAACTCCCCCGGCAACCCCTAGTAAACATTAGCAAGTGCTTAATTCAAGGACAAGTCCTAGGGCCGTTTTAGCCATTCGAACACCGAGTAAGTCCAATTACTTTAAGAAATATTTTCATTCACACTCGTCTGCCATTGACTCAAACTACTTGACCCCAAACATGGCGTGTTTCCAACTACTCCCGAGACATCAAGTGGAAGCGTTCAGGCCGAAAATGCCCACACTCCCGTCTTTTAATGGAATTACTGCCTCAATAGAAGCAGCGCACCTCCCACTCTCCAACATGTTTCCTCCACGGCCGTCTTACCCATGTACTCTTCACGCTATTGTCCATGCTGGGTCAATTAACCCACCCGTTCCTCAGTTCCATTCCCCTGGGAATGCGTTACAGAATCCGGCCCGCAGATTTCCAGCAGAATATGATCCAGCTAACAATAGTAATCAGTTTTCCTGGCCGTCATTTTCTCCTCTACATTCTACTCCTCTTTATCCACGTCAGGGATTTTCTATGCCACATAATATTTTACAGGATCGGATGGGTGCAACCGGACACTAGGTTCCGTGGGTAGCCAACCACTGGACTACGTAGCCCACCTCCCGCAAAAAAATAGTCTTCTTCCTCAAACGTTTTTTTCTAAATGTCAGATCCCTGCAAAATCAGATGACTCTGCTTCAGACTCTGATGTTTTTCCATTGTCCAGATATTTTTTAGTAAGTGAGACATGGGCATCAATCCTCGTAGCTGATTCAGAACTCTCTTTTATAGGCCATACTTGCGTTCGAAATGATCGTCAAGAGAGCCGTGGCGGGCGCAGTTGCATCCGAGTTAAGCAAAAACTTACGTTTCTGCCGCTGGACCTCTTGCATTTTTCCGCGGTAGCAGGCAGCTGCCGGCTCCAAGCTTCACTTAACATTGGTTCTCTTTAACCGTTGGCTGTGTCTATCACCCTCTGAACGCCAATGGGAATTTCATGGCATTTCATGTTCCGGCCGATTTAAGCTGTGAGTATCAATTGGCTGCGGATGACATTAATCTTCCTGAAGTCCGCTGGTTTCCACCTCCCGGCCACAAATATTCAAAGACATTCTTGAGGCTGTGGATGTTGGGATGTGGAGTCAGGTTGTTGACTTTCCGACCAAAGAGTCAAGTAAACACAAGGATCTAACTTTCTGCAGAAGTTCCATGCCTATATCAGTGTCATCCCTAGGCCCACTCAGGGAGTCAGACAAAGACATAGATGTTACAAAGTAAAAGCTCAAGGCTGACAACATTTTGTCCTCAAAGAATGGATTCTTCCTTGATTTCTGAACAACACGCTTGACATCTAACGCAAGTTGCATTCCACCTTACGAGACGCGTTCGGGTAATCTATAGCTGATGCCCAGTTGATCGCTGATGGTGTCGATGCTTTCGTGTCCGAAACTTATATTCAAAACTCGACCGCTCCACTTCCGACCACCCACGCATTGACCGGGGCAGTTCTCAAAACTATGATTTTCACTCTATGGGATGTGACTGTTGTGATTCGGCGTCTTCGTCAATCTCATAGCCCTGGAACTGATGGTGTCCCAGTTAGCATTCTCAAAGCGGATGCAAATGCAATTTTACCATGCCTCTTATGCAAGATATTTAATCTCGCTCTTGAAAGTGAAATCTATCCTACTTTGTGGAAGGAGTCACACATTTTACCCATTGCCAAACATGGCCAATCTACGTCATTTGGTGACTTTCGGCCAATAAACACCCTCTCGGCAGTTTCAAATGTCTTAGAGACATTAATCAAAGATAGGATGATGTGTCATTTAACAGAAAATAACCTACTGAACGCTGCAGAACATGGATTTCTCAATGCTCGGTCTTGTGACATCTGTCAGCTCTCTTTCTTTGATCATGTTCTCCAATCTAGGGACAGTGGTTTTGCACTTTACACAGTATATTTCCATTTCACTAAGGCTTTTAATCATGTTGACCATGCTCTTCTTCTCTTAAAACTGTCATCTTTCGGAATAGGTGGCAAAATTCTGCATTTTATATCCTCTTACCTGAGCACTCGTACATAACGAGTTAAGATTTGCAATGCTATTTCCAATCCCATATGTGTGAGCAGTGGAGTCATTCAGGGTAGTGTACTCCTCCTGATATTACTCTGCCTTTTTGTTAGCGATGTACCAGATTTATTTCTGAATGCTAAGCCCTTCACGTATGCCGATGATCTGAAAGTTGCATATAGGTATACATCGGTAGATCGTGTCATCTTGCTTGAGCTCCTAAAGACCGACCTACAGGCCTTTGTACCGTGGTGCCTCACATGGCGCCTTTCTCTTGACATAAATGCTCAGTCATGGTGGTTGGCGACGATCACCAACCTCAACTATGTATTGACGGTCACGACATAAATGTGCCTGGGGTTATTACTGATCCGGGAGTATCATGGTACCCCGACGGGACTTTAACAAATATAATTGAATTGAATTGAATTGAATCATACTCCAAGATTCTCAATCTTTCGGAACACTGCGCCCTGATGGTCTCCAAAGCACGTAGAATGATCGGGTATATCCTCCAAAACTTTAAAGCCAGCGATATTAGAATGCGCCTTTATAACATGGTATAGAATACTGTCCGTTTTTATTTAGCCTCATGCGTGCTGCTGAGCGGAAAAAATACAATCCGTCCAACAATTTTTTTACCAAGAGAGTTTTAACCCCGGAACACCGAAATTTGTCTTACCAAAAACGTTACGGCTTATATGCCTTAATCCCTTATGGCTTCCTAGATTACAAAAGGTACTATTTTTATTATTTAATCTTTTATATAATCGTACCTTTAACCCACTCACTACTTTAAGACATCTTTTCCACCCTCGACGTAACACTTTCCATGAAGTCCTTTTGTTTCTTTCCCTGCCAATTACCTTTAAATATCGTCGACCCTTTTCTGTGAATCCGATCGCTATTTGGAACAAACTATCCAGGAATATGAAAACCCTGCAAAATTTCCCCTTGTTTAAGATAGACAGATAGATAATTTTTATTAAAGACCCGTCGGGGTCCCATCAAAGCAAGTTAAAATAAATTTGCATGCGAGTTTTAGACGAGTTAGGCCGAATCTTTACAAAATGCAATTCCTAGTTTCCAAATTAGAAGTCCATTGAGAAACATGATGATTGAGGGGTGAAAAAAAACTCCTAAGAAAAAGTTAAAAATGATTGGATTAATTTTACAGGAGAAAAAAACCCCTCTTTAAAAATAATAACAGAAAAAAGCGAGCAGGACTGGCCTGTGGGTGGCGGTATATAACGGAAAATTGTCGGTCATCGTCAGGGTATCAATAAATGTCCGCCTTGATGGGTACGAATGTGGGTCAGACAGAACTGGCTTGCAAATGGCATTGTATACGGGATTCACAATTGAGATCGTCTGGGCCTGATTGGTACGCCGCGTCAAAGAGGCCAGACGAGAGGAACCGAGATGCGATCGGCCACAGCACGCTTCGAGCTCAGCCGAGCAGTGAGGAAGGGAGGTACGACCGAACTACTAGTAAACAGTGAAGACTGAGGGTTCCGCCGTGAGTGTCGACAGACCGCATGAGGTCGGAATGCGGGAGATGACATCAAAAACCGCGAAAATTGTCGCTATGGGGGGGGAGTGATAGCAGTGGATTTAGAAACCAATTCAAAACAGGGGTTTCTAATGATCTAATTAAGAGTTACCACTTAATCTACCACTAAATCCCAGGAGGACCCTTCTCGAAGTCAAGAATCTGAGTGTTCGGGAATGAGACCGCTAACAGTGCCTTTATGCTTTCCAGTGTAAGATGGTTGCGTAATTTCGACTTGAATATCAGTAACCTAGGCGATAATCTAATTTCAGGCGGAAGATTATTCCAAAGGAAGGCATATTTGGAAGCAAAGAAGAGGGAGCGCTTAGATGTAGTACAAAGAGGCGGCGGAATCATCATGCAGGAGTTGCGCGTGGCATAAGACCGATCTCTCGGAGTGAGAGTGTCAATGTGCGGAGGACTGGAGCTAGAGTTGATGCGAAAAAGGAAGCAAAGGCCAGCTTCGAGTCTTCTAACCCACAAAAACTTAATGTTCGCCAGCTGACATCTCTGAGTATAAGAACTACTGGACGAAGCTTCAGAGAACAGTTTCCGGGTAAAAACCCTTTGAACATTTTCGATTTTATTACGGTCGCAGGCGTTCATTAAACCGAAGAAAGGACAGCAATATTCGAGGACTGGAAGAACAAACATTTGATAAAGTCTTAGCTTCATTTCCGGAAGGAAAAAATTATGCGATATGAATCCACATATCTGCGCGGCTTTGGCAGAGATTCTATCTGCATGAGGTGATAAAGCAAGTTTATTTG
>CACRXP010000062.1:1094715-1126998 GCA_902702965.1 Spirometra erinaceieuropaei
TATATATATATATATATATATATATATATATGTACTGGAAGTTGGGCATCCCAAGAAACATAATTCGAATAAGAATAAGTCCTTTGGGAAAATGAACAAACTTTATTTCTTAAATTTTCGAGTCTGGTTCCCAGTTCCTCGTCAGACGTGTAGTTAGTATTTCGTAAATTTTCGAGTCTGGTCCCCAGCTCCTCGTCAGACGTGTAGTTCGATATTGCTTTGTTAGGGCTGAGAATGGATCACTGTTGTGGGCTGGTCTCACGTCTTGCTTGGCTATTACCTATACCGATTATCTTTGTAATTTGTGTACACTGCGTCAAGATCGATGCGCCGATTGATGCATGAATCATCAGAGTAAATGGCCTCTAGGAATTCTGGGCATTTCTTATGTGGTCAGGAACCGACAATGCGTGTTTTATCCCAAGCGAATTTGTGCCCAGTTTCAAGAGTATGCATGACGACTTGGGATTAATGGTCCCGCCTTTTAATTGCCATTTGGTTTTCATGTAGGCGTGTAGAGACGGGTTTTCCGGTTTGACCACAATACACCCCATTACAAGTGCCGCATGGAATCTTATGGATTATTTCTTTTTTATCTAAATAGCCAACACTATCCATAGGGTGTACAAGCTGATTGCGTAGCGTAGTCGTCGACTTGTAAGCCACTGGCATTTGGTACTTTCAACGAGTTCAGACTTATTTTTACTGTAGGGTAGCGTTCGCCAATGTTTTGGTTTTGGTGTCTGATCGGAACAATCAAGTTCCTTATCTCTTTCTTTTTATTCCTGTTGTTTCATGCATCGGCGTACAAAATCTCTAGGGTAACCGTTTTGGAAAAATAGATTGAACAGATAATTGAGTTTTTCTTTGTACCCTTCCTTCTCAGAGCAATGTGTCTTTGCTCGATTAAGTAGGGTGTTAACAGCTCTCCGTTTGTGAGCCATAGGGTGGTTGCTCTCGTAATGTAGGATAACTTCTGCGTAAGTTTCTTTGCGATATACTAATGTCTGGAATGTCCCGTCAGTTTTTCTTTATACAAGAACATCAAGAAATGGGAGTTTGATGTCAACTTCTCTTTCGAGCGTGAAGGTGATTCCCGGTAGCATTGAGTTGATAGCGTTATACAGCGTTTCTAGCTGATCCCTCTTGACGATGACAAACGGAAGTCGGTTTCATTTCCCACCCTATGTTGCAATGATAAAGACTCAGCCAAGACAACTGAAGGCGCGTGAGGGCCCAGTGGATGACAGGACTAAATACCCTTCAAAACGGGCCACATAAGGACGCGCCTCCAGACACACATAAGCCAAGCTTCAATAAGGTCACAAAGGTCATACTAGACAGTCAAGGAGGCCTGACATCCTACCTTATAGGCGATAGACTTACTCGGTCAGTAAATAACCTTCCAAGCCAAGGCTTCTGTCGGTCGTGGCAATTTAAAAGCGTGTTAACAGAAAAGTCCGTGATAAATCCTGAATGCATGGTTATGGTCTTTTTCGCTTTCTCTTTTCCCAAGCTCACTTCAGCGGCAAGCCCTGGAGGGTGACGTAGTATGATGTCCCCGTCTAAGGCGTATCATGTGTGAATATCTTTCTTTATGCCCAGTCGAAATAGTTGAACCCCCATGATCATGATAACATCGATAATTGCATTAAATGAGAGTATACAGGCATGGGCAGGGAAGCGTTAAACACAAATCCGGCCTGCAGTGAAAAAAACTCCTGTCCAAAAGGAATAAAAATAAGTTTAATGGTAGTTTCATATAGATTGAAAAGTTCAGGAGAAAAAACTGCTGACCGCAAATTTTCGAGAGTCAGGAAAGAGAGGGTAGAATTGTATCGGATATTATCAGTCGCCATTTATTTCATGAAGATGGGGTTGTTCCGAACAGAAACACCGAAGAACAGCTGTCGCTGGCGGCTAGATAAATTGTCTCTGGTGAGACCGGCCACAGATATCAGAGACCACGAACGCAATCGCTACGGCATATTCGATCAGTTGATTCACCACCCAAAATTTGTAAGAGTTTTTCTGAATGCAAAAATCGAGTAATGGTTCTCTTAAACAAGGAGAAATTTTGCAGAGTTTTCATATTCCTGGGTAGTTAATTCCAAATAGCGATCGGATTCACAGAAAAGAGTCGACGATATTTAAGGGTAATTGCCAGGGAAAGAAACAAAAAGACTTCATGGAAAGTGTTACGTCGGGGGTGGACAAGATGTCTTAAAGTAGTGAGTGGGTTAAAGGTACGATTATATAAAAGATTGAATAATAAAAATAGTACCTTTTGTAATCCGGGAAGCCATAAGGGATTAAGGCATATAAGCCGTAACGTTTTTGGTAAGACAAATTTCGGTGTTCCGGGGTTAAAACTCTCTTGGTAAAAAAAATCTTGGACGGATTGTATTTTTTTCCGCTCAGCAGCACGCACGAGGCTAAATAAAAACGGACAGTATTCTAGACCATGTTATAAAGGCGCATTATAATATCGCCGGCTTTAAAGTTTTGGAGGATAAACCCGGTCATTTTACGTGCTTTGGAGACCATCAGGGCGCTGTGTTCCGAACGATTGAGAATCTTGGAGTATGATACTCCCGGATCAGTAATAACCCCAGGCACATTTATGTCGTGACCGTCAATACATAGTTGAGGTTGGTGATCGTCGCCAACCACAATGACTGAGCATTTATGCCAAGAGAAAGGCGCCATGTGAGGCGCCACGGTACAAAGGCCTGTAGGTCGGTCTTTAGGAGCTCAAGCAAGATGACACGATCTACCGATGTATACCTATATGCAACTTTCAGATCATCGGCATACGTGAAGGGCTTAGCATTCAGAAATAAATTTGGTACATCGCTAACAAAATGGCAAAATAATATCGGGAGGAGTACACTACCATGAATGACTCCACTTCTCACACATGTGGGATTCGAGATAGCATTGGAAATCTTAACTCCTTATGTACGAGCGCTCAGGTAAGAGGATATAAAATGCAGAATTTTGCCACCTATTCCGAAAGATGACAGTTTTAAGAGACGAAGAGCATGGTCAACATGATTAAAAGCCTTAGTGAAATGGAAATATACTGTGTAAAGTGCAAAACCACTGTCCCTAGATTGGAGAACATGATCGAAGAAAGAGAGCTGACAGATGTCACAAGACCGAGCATTGAGAAATCCATGTTCTGCAGCGTTCAGTAGGTTATTTTCTGTTAAATGACACATCATCCTATCTTTGATTAATGTCTCTAAGACCTTTGAAACTGCCGAGAGGGTGTTTATTGGCCGAAAGTCACCAAATGACGTAGATTGGCCATGTTTGGCAATGGGTAAAATGTGTGACTCCTTCCACAAAGTAGGATAGATTTCACTTTCAAGAGCGAGATTAAATACCTTGCATAAGAGGCATGGTAAAATTGCATTTGTATCCGCTTTGAGAATGCTAACTGGGACACCATTAGTTCCAGGGCTATGAGATTCACGAAGACGCCGAATCGCAACAGTCACATCCCATAGAGTGGAAGTCATAGTTTTGAGAACTGCCCCGGTCAATGCGTGGGTGGTCGGAAGTGGAGCGGTCGAGTTTTGAATATAAGTTTGGGACCGGAAAGCATTGACACCATCAGCGGTCAATTGGGCATCAGCTTTAGGATACCCGAAAGCGTTTCGATTGGTGGAGTTCAGCGTTAACTTATGAGTTCGTACTTTTCAAGACATTTGACGAACGGTTTATAATGAATTGGTCGTCTTCGGCTATCTACTTTTCTTCGGGCTATCTCCTAGCCCGCTCAAAAATATTACAAATCAGTGACATAACGGAAACTTCGTTCTGAATATGAAATTATTTTCAATAAATTTTGGTGCAATTTTCTCGCTTTAGGTTCATTCCAATACATGAACTCAGCAGTGCCAGGGTAGGCTGTCAGTTACGGGTCTTGTTTTCTTTTAACTGACAGCTGGGTTCTTAAGGCTGTACAGGACATTTTATTACGTTGTTAGCTATTAGTCGAATTAAGTTGTGTGACAGATCGTTCGCTATCCGTAAATATCTTATAGGATACTTCTAATACAAGGTGGGCTGATTTGTTGACAAATACAGGAGAGTGTTAGAAGGAATGCAATTGGGAACCTTTAATTTGCACAATGACGAAATCGGAGGATGACCAGGAACTCATACAAAATATCAAGTGGGTTTGTCCACGAGTTCTGGGTGTTCAATCTGAGCCCTTTTGAACTCAGTATATATACGGGATATAGTCAGAACTTTGGGAAGACCTTTTTGCATATTTAGTCTGAAAAACATGCACATTTTTATGTAGATTTACGGGTCTGTAGTATCACTCTTTATAAAGTAAACATATGGCCACCATATGAAATTTTATGAAGTCTTTGTTTAAATGTCTGAACACGTTCCGACATATCAATTGAATTAGGTAGCCTGATCCAATCCTTAATCATTCGGTGAGAAAAAAGGTTGACCCATTTTTCCAGGTTGGCGTACTTTGTCTTCCGTTAATGTCGAGGGCCTCGCAGATTTGTAGCTTGTGCTTGTTCAAAAAAATTGGCCAACTGAAATGCACAGTCTACTTCTCGGACGGATTTTTAAACCATGATCAGGTCCCCTCGATATCGCCTAAGAGAGGAAGTAAGAAGTTTAGGGCTTTACAGCCGCCCTCATAAGGTATGCTCTTCAGGCTTCTGCCCAGTTTGGTCACCTAGTTTGGTGGTTCCTTTGCTGAACCCCGCTCTAAACGATTTTGCACTCCGATTTGGCGTCACCAAGTGCAAACGTTGACGTCGGTCTGTGAGGAAATCGGCCACCCACTTTAGTAGGTTTCCACTAAGACACATTTTATGTTGTTTACACAAGAGCCGTTTATGAAAAGCCTCTAGCCACCTCCACTTCCTTTGGCACATCTTTTTTCGCCGATATAATCTCTACTTTGTATTGAAATAGGAATACTTGCCACTGCCGTGCGATCTGCTTTCGTTGATGCCGCTTTCAATATATTTATGAAAGGTCTATTTATATGCCCATTAACCGCACATTTTATATTTCCTATAGGATTTAAGATGCTGACGGCAAAGGTACTCGCTAAATGCCTAGGCACGCGTTCCGCCGATAGGATGGCGCTATATGACACAACTGCGAGGGGTTCGGCCCACCAGCGTGTCCCCTAACATTTACAATGTGCTTTCGGTAGATACCTCACGCAGCTGTGCCATGGAGTGATGGAGTGTTTGGATAGTACTTCTGCTGGCGGTAGGGTAAATCTTGCAACATATGTGTACCACTGGTCGCCAATTGGAAGTTTATGAATATTAAACAGTTACCACATTAAAAGTGATTGATTTAGATCCTGTTGTTCATATCAACTTTCTGATTGGGTCTAATGATTTTGATTCCGAAGGATTTACCGGAAGTTAGCGCATTACATTTTGAGGAAATTTGTTGACATTTCGTTCCGTTAAAACATTTTAATTCTGATGTTATTCACAAGTTCGTTTCTATCGTTCTCTGGTTTATCTTACTGAACACAGTGACTTTCAATAGGGGTCTTATATTGGTATTGAGAGTACTGCTGCATATCCATTGCAGATATTTTACACTTTTTCCCGACCGGGGTCCTGATCAGGCGTAAAATACCAATATTCTTGATTGAGCAAAGAACTTTGATAGAACCAAAGGCTCTGACAGAAGCATGGTTGAATGATCAGATGGCAGAGTCAAAAGTCGCGGTAGACGGATTTCAGCTTATCCGCATGGATCGAAGTGGACGTAGGGGTGGCAATAGCGAGGTTTATACTGGACGACATAAGCGAATCAGCCGTAGCAAACACTAATAATACTCGGAGATTTTAATTCTCCGGACATCGATTGCGAATCAATGCACGACACGCGATGGAACACTCATTCGGACAGAAGTTACTCCAGTTGGTTACTGACGAATTCCTTACTCAACATTTTACAGTGAGCATCCGATTCCGAAGTGGGCAGCAGTCAAGCTGTTTGGATCTCATTATTACCAAGGATGAAAACTATGTTTTTGGGCTGACCTCTAACACGCCCCTGGGCTAAAGTCATCATTGCGTCCTTGTTTCGCAGTACAGTCATTTTTTTGTACCAGAGATTCGAGCCGAAAAGGTGAGAAATGTATGGAAAAGGAATTATTCCAAGATGAAAAAACTGCTGGCTGAGATGGAATGGAATCTTGCGCATGTATCTGACCAAAACGCCGCCCGGGCTTTCTTTAAGAACGCGGTCTAGTGCTCGGTAGAAAATTGTTGTCCGCTCAAAAAGAATGGAGTGACATCAGAAATAAAGATAAATCACAAAAAGAAAAGGAAACTGTGGAAGAGGTACGCCACCTTTCAACATTTCGAACATCTTTCAGAATTTAAGGAACAGAGGAATAGGTTTCGGAGTCTCCTGAGAAGAAAAAGAGCAGAATTTGAGACAAAAATTGCCAGGGAAATACCAAAAAGTCAGAGGCAGCCCTTCTTCAGTATAATTAAGTATATATGAGGGATAGAGGCAGAGCCTTGGAAAACCCTATTGACAGATAGACGTACGAAAAAAACATGCACATATTTACATAGCAATTATGCCAGTTATTGATATCATGTAAATGTTTGACCATCAAGCATAGGTTTATCTAGTCTTCTTTTGAAAGTCACGACGTTTTCCGCTAAGACAACGGAGTTCGGCAATTTGTTCCATCCCTCAACCAGCCGGTGAGTGAAGAATTTGGCCCGCAAATCGAGTCTTGAATGCTTTGTCTTTAATTTGTATGGGTGCCCTCGGAGATTTGTCGCCCACGCCAGTTCGTAGAAGTCGTCAAACTGATGTGCATCGTCTGGCCCTCGGACGATCCTGTAGGCCATGATCATGTCCCCTCTGTACTGTCTGTAAGAGAAAGAAATATTTTAGCTTCTCCAGCCGTCTCTCATAAGGTAAGCCACATAATCCGCCGACTAGCCTGTACGTTCTCTAGTAGGGTGTAATCTTTTTTCGTCCAGGGACACCATGCCTGGACACAATATTCCAACATTGGTCGAACGTATGCGCCAAATACTCGGCCGAAAAGTTCTTCATCAAAATTGACGAAGGATCTTCTGATCGAGCCTAGAATACCCATAGCTTTCTTTGATACCTTGGCGCAGTGAGACGATGGTTTGAGAGTTGACGTCATCCTCACACCGAGGTCTCTTAACTCGTTGACTGATTCGAGTTGGTGACCTATAAGGTACTGAGATTCAATTCTCAACGTCCTCCTGTTGCTCGAACGTAATCGGATAAATTGGCATTTGTTACGACTGAGGCTAAGACACCACTCATCACACCATTTTTGCAAGCGATTTAAATTTTCTTGTAATTGTACAGAATCTTCCGGCCTCTCTATTGATTGCCACAATTTGCAAACATTACTCGCTCGCAGTTCAGACAGTCCAGGCAGTCGTTCACATATATAAGGCACAGAATTGGACCCAGAACGCTTCCCTGCGAAACGCCACTGTGCACGGATGCCCAATACACACACGCTGAGATCTGCCCGTAAGAAAATCGGCTAGCCATTTCAAAAGATTTCCATTCACACCCACTTGACGTAGTTTACATATAAGTCGTCTGTGTGGAACACTGTCAAAAGCCTTTTTGAAGTCGATGTACACGTCGTCGACTGATAAGCCCATGTCGGTTGATTTCGTCCAGCTCTCCATGGATACTAGGAGGTTGGTGAGACAAGATCGTCCGCTTCAGAATCCATGCTGATGTAGACTGAGCAAGTTGTTGTCTTCGAGGTGCCGCATCAGCTCCGTTTTTATTACTCTTTCCATCAACTTGCCACAGACGCTAGTGAGACTCACTGGTCTGAAAATTTTGGGGCTGTTCTCTCGCCACCATTATAAATGGGGCTTATATTTGCTTTCTTCCAGTCGGTAGGTAAAGCCCCGTTCGCCATCGAAGTTTTGAAGATCTTGGATAACGGAGAGGCCAGTTGGTCTGAGAGTTCATTCAGAACTTTCGCGAACACGCCGTCCGGACCAGGGGATTTAGTGGGCTGTAGTTGCCTCAAAGTTTTCCTTACCGTGTCTGTTGTGAAGTCCACCGTGCTAACTGTACAGTTTGATTTGACATTTGGAGGTAAACTCTTTCATCAAAAGCCGGCTCCTCAGTATACACAGACGTGAAGAAGTCGGATAACATATTCGCCTTATCTGAGTTGTCAGACAACGTATTTCCCTGGCGATCTTTTAGGCAGGGAATGCAGTCCCGGTTGCGTTTTGCTTTATTCACGTATCCAAAGAATGTTTATGAATTTTGCGGGATATTTTTTAATAGTTTTGACTCAAATTGTGCCCGTTGCCTCCTCAACAGATTCCGACATACATTCCTCTGTTTTTTGAATTCAGCCAAATGGTCTGGTTGCTGAAAATTGGCGTACTTTTTCCAAAGTTTCCTTTTCAATTTAAGGTTCTTCTTTATTTCTGACGTCACCCACTCTGGTCGGGATGTGCGCGGTTTCCTCTTCAGTGGGCAACAGCTCTCTACCAAGTGCTGCATTATGTTCTTGAAGAAGAGCCAATCGCTTTCTGGGTCAGGTCCTTCTGCTGCATTCCAGTTCACCTTCTGTAGCAGGTTTTTCATTCGGGTATAATCCCCCTTCCATACGTTTCTTTCCTCAGCAGCTCGAACTTCGGGTACTGAAAAATGACTATACTCCCAAACAAGAACGCAGTGGTCACTTCTTGTACGTTAACAGGGCAAACCGTAACCGGCACCCCGTTCCTTGTCTCAAGAATTATGAAGGAAATAAGATAACCGTTAAATGAGATAAAACGAAGCTGTTATCTGGCCTCTCCATGTCTGTGTATACCGAGGAGCCGCCTTTTGATGATAAAGTACACCGGCAAACTGCCCCACCTGGAATTAATTAACGCAGTGAACTTCACAACGAACTCAGTAAGGAAAACTCCGAGGCGGCTGCGGCACTCTAAATTTCCGGGTCCGGATGGTATATCCGCAAAAGTTCTCTATAAACTCACAGACCAACTAGTCTCTCCACTCTTCATGACTTTCGCAAGTTCCATGGAATCAGGTGTTCTGCCTTCTGACTGGAAGCTGGCCGATATCGGTCCCATATAAAAAGGTGGAGGAAGGGGAGGGGGAAGGACTTCGCCAAAGAGCTTCAGACCAGTGAGTCGCACAAGCATTTGTTGCAAATTAATGGAGAAAATAATAAAAAAAGGAGCTGATAAGACATATTGAGGGGAACCACTTCCCTAGTGAACATTAACATGGATGTAGAGGTGGTAGATCCTGCCTCACTAAACTGCTCATATCCATGGAAAGCTGGACGAAAGCCCTAGAGATAGGTTTTTTAGTAGATGCAGTTTGCGTTGACTCCAGCAGAGCCTTCGACAGGGTGCCACACAGACGATTAATATATAAACCGCGCAAAATGGGTGAGAATGGCAACTTTCTCAATTTGTTGATGGACTACATCACAGGCCGACGTCATCGCGTGTGCATTGGTGATGCCAAATAGGAGTGGGAAACCGTTTACAGAGGCGTTCCACAGGAGAGCGTCCTAGGTCCTATTTTGTTATTGATATATGTAAACGATTGTTTAGAATGCCTAACATGCGATAAGTTAACGTTCGCTGGTGACTTGAAGATGTAGAGTTCGACTGAAGAGCTAGAGGACGCGCTTAACTTGCAAAAAACTTAGATCGACTGCAATAATGGTGTGATGAATGGCTTCTAAATCTCAATTTCAACAAATGTCAATTCAACAGACTAAGGTATAGTAACGGAAAGGATTTGAGGTCTGAATATCACTATTTCCTCGCCAGTCACGAACTCGAGCTTGTAAATGAGGTAAAGGACCTTGGTGTGTGGATAACTTTCAATCTCAAACCATTGTCTCACGGCACCAAGATAGCAAAGAAGGCTATGGGCATCCTGGAAGCGATCAGGAAATCCTCCCTTGAATTCGACGAACAACTTTTCCGGCGGATGTTTGGAACATTTACCGGCCAATTTTGGAATGTGGTATGCAGGCATGGCTTCCCTGGATGAAGCAAGATTGCTCTCTCTCGGAGAAGGTGTAACGAAGAGCCACTAACCTTGTCGGAGGGTTGAAGAGCCTACGTTTTAAGGAGCGGATGGAAAGGCTTAGACTTGTCCTTCTCTATTACAGGCAATACAGAGGGGACATGATCATTGTCTTCAATCTTGTCAGAGTAGACTGTGCACTCGAATTGGTCAATTTTTTGAAATGGCACAAACGACAAATCTCCGACGTCACAAATAAAAACTGAAGGTAAAGTACGCGAAGCGTGAAGTGCGGCTGAATTTTTCTCCCGTGGGTGATTGAGGATTGGGACAAATTATCTAATTCGGTTGTTCTGACGGAAAGCGTTGAGACATTTTAACGAAGACTTCAGGACATTCTATATAGTGGCCATGTATTTACTTGATAAGAACTGATGAAATTTACCTGTATATCCACTTAAGCATATGTACGTTTTTTCAATCTTTGTCTGTTAATAGGGTTTTCAAAGGCTATACCTATCCCCGTTATATATACTACCCCCCTCCCCTACTCCCCCGCCCCCTACCATACCATATACTAAATAATAAAGCATAAGTGCATTTGGGGAAGGGTAGGTGCTGCACCGTTGAGCACCCTATTTGTTACAAGGAAGGAAATCTTATAAAAATATTGTAAACCAAAAACATGCAACAGCAGCAGAAGACTTTTCGAAACTGTACAGATAAAAGAACTATTCAAAATGATATAAATACTGACACCACTAAGTACAATAAACACAGGCGAGTCAATCGATAATTATGATGACATGTCTGTTTGCAGGGCCCTATATATAACTTATGATAAGATCGCACTTACAGACAACGAAAAAACGCATGAGAGGTGGTTGGTCAGCATGTTTACTCTACGAATGTGCGAAGGACCGATGGTATTGTTTTAACTCGGACGCGGAGTCCGCGGATAGGTCAAAAAGTCAAAAGGATGGCCGCGGTCCTGGATGTGCGCGTGTTCTCCAACAGGCTGCAGAAGTTTTATGAACTCTGGGGGGTACATTCTATTTTTCTGTTTGTTGTGCAATTTAGTCGCCCGAAAGCTCCGCAGCGTCTGTAGATGCTTTTTTAGTGGTTAACGGCAAATCCGATGTTCTTTACAGCAAGACCGTCTCGTTACAGGTTTTATTGAGTTTCCATTCTCACAGCTATCTGTTAGACATGGCTTTTTGGATATGAAATGCAGGATACAGCGATGCTATTTGCAAGGAGCGGTTTGTATATCCTCAGCAGCAAGAAAAAGACCGAATTTTTAAAAGGCACCAAGACAGCCTCTTTAAAAGACCTGACGGTTACGCTTCTTACACGAACACCGGTTTGTTTATGCCACTGAATATATTCCTTTTTCAGGAGAATAATGATAAGGGGAATATCCTTAAGCTCGTCGAGGCCTTTACTTCCAGCGGGAAGGGTCAGGTCCTGGGACACTTCGTAAAAGAAAAATTGGAATCGGATTTCGCGAAGGCCTGTGGCGAGGCTGTGAAATCGAAGGCCAAGGAATGTGTTGATGCCTCAACCATCTTCTCTGAAGCGTTTGCTATCAAAGACGAGCAGGAAATTGAGCTGTTACAGAAAGCAAGCGAAATTACTTGCAACGTTTTCACGAAGCACCTAAAAGAGAAGATCATGGATGTTATTGACGAAGATCGGGTATATTTCTTGTCACTTTTTGGCCCTTAAGTTCCGTTTTCACTCTGCCTGTTAGGTTCATTTTTAAATAATTTTTTTTTCTATTAGAAAGTCTCGCATCAATCACTTTCCGACGGATGCCAAGATGCCTTAAAAAACAAGGACATTACCAAGGGCTTCGAGATGAATAATCTGGAAATGTGTTACGACCCAATTATTCAAAGCGGTGGCAACTATGCTTTAAAATTCAGCGTTGAAAGGTTGGTCCCACCGTGGCGTTTTTTAAATAATTTAGAGGCCGATAATTGTCAGCGTCCAATAAATCGACGCAAACCCTGCTAGTCTCTTTAACTTCTAGCTCCTATTTTTAAAATGATTCTAAGCTGTGCTTTAAACTGCTGAATTTGCCTCGCTGTATTCGTTTTCTGTAATTGCGATGACCTAACGTACTTTCAAGAGTGAAGAAGACAAATGTTCCGCATTTGCTTTGTTCAGTGATAAGAAACCTATGCACTTTGGAACCATCATCTGCTCACTGGGCGTGCGATACCGCAGCTATTGTTCAAACGTCGTCCGCACTCTAGTTGTCAACCCAACGCAACAGCAGTCTACTTACTACGAATATCTACACGACTTGCTTAATTGGGCCATTTCTCAAATCACTCCCGGTAGGTAATGGCTAGTATTGCCTGTCTCCCGAATCGTCTTAATTGTTGTCTGCATATTTTTTTGACACCCGGTTACTTGCTCCGTTAACACGAGGCGACTCGATCATATATATTCTCATACGCTCCCTTAAGACGCAGTTTTCTTATTTGCCATCTGTACTACTTTATGGTCATTACAAAATAAACGCCAACTTTTCTGTTAAGTTACTATTCTCTGTTAACAAAAGTAGTCACTTTTGCTCGACCGTCCCTTCCCATTTCCTTGTAGTTGATGGACCTGCAGTCATGTCAGATCTATCTGGTATCAGTGATAACGTATATCGTCTTCTCGTACCATCATCTACAGCAGCCAATCAGGTTAGGCTGACTCACCCTAATGACGGAGACTACTTCAGGTCTGAGAAGCTCCACCACGTCTTAATGCGCCATGTCCGGTCAGACTTCCAGTCAACTTCTTCATCTTCAATTAGTAGGGGTCATAGGACTCCGACAATGCTGCAGGTTTCGTGTTACCACTGACAAATAGCATGTCTAAATTGCTCCAACTTTGCTTGCATGAGTCGGGCTAGCCCTGCGATATTGTTTCTGTGAATACAAAGTGTTCCATTCAGAACGAGGCCTGAGTACGTCAGTCGAAACCTCGTCATTCATTAAGCACAACTCGTAATTGCCGTCCGTCCTCTATATTCAAGGCCAAACATACGCAACCGTAGAGGGATACTCTCTGAGCGGATAGCCTTTGGACTTTAGACGGAAGCACACCCATCTTCAGAGGATTGCAAGCAGCATCGGTTCGGGCAACGACGTCGTTCTTACCATTGGTTGACAGCAGCAAGCTGAAGAGTGCGACCCGACATTCCACAGCATTGATGAATAAACTGACCGAAGTGGCTAACCTAAGACAGGGAGATTACGCCAGCGAAGAAAAGGCTGCTTGGCCAGCGCATTGGGACGATTATGACATTGCCAATATCGCTGTTAACCTTTTCTCAGATCCAGTCAATGATGCAGCTTTGTAGACTGAGCAACGGAATGCAATTATGTCGAACACTTGACCGAATATCAAATGGTTGGGAGAGACCTTTGTGGATGAGAATTGGGTTGGTAGTGGGGGGATAACTGGGCATGATCACAACAACATTTGTTGCCGGCGGCCCAGCTTCTCTGACGGAGTAAGTGGTCGCAGTGAAGTTAACAAAAGCACACGGCTCTCAGACCTAGTCTGAACATCGATAGGCCCTACAAAGTGTATTAGGCTTTTTGATATTCTCGCTCGTTTCTCAGCCAAGTTTAATTTTCCAGAGAGTCTGCTTATCGCCAATTTCCCGTACTCACTTCCTGACTAATAATTTGCTGATACCTTATTCATAGGCATGCACTTCTCCAAACTGTACAGCAGCATTGTAGACAAAGTTCAATCCGAACACCCTGAACTCGTGGACAAGCTCACGCGATCTTTTGGGTGAGTTCCTGGTCATCTTCCGATCTTCTCATTGTGCAAATTAAAGCTTGTCAATTGCATTCCTTCTTTTTTTCTCTTGTATTTGCCAACAAATAATTCTCCCCCCTGTTTTCATGCCAATGGCATTTCGCTGCCAGGAGGCACTCTGCCACTCTGTCTTAGGAGTTTCCTATAAGCGATTTGCGGATCGCGAACTATCTGCCACCCAACTTCATTCGACTTATAGGTATCAACGCAATAAAATATCCTGTTCAGGTTTGAGAACTTGTCTGCTGTTTAAAAGAAAAGCAGACCCGTTACTGACAGCCTACCCCGATTCCTACCGAGTACTGCTCTTCGTATGGGCCTAAAAGGAGGGAATTACGCCAACTTTATTTAGTATTAGGGGGGTTCAACTCTTTCGACTAGGCATAGAGAAGCAAATTCACACGTGATGCGCCTTAGACGGGGACATCATACCACGTCACCCACAGCTGCTGATTAGGGTGGAGAGAAAAGAGAAAGCGAGAAAAAGCATAGCCATGCAGCCAGGATTTACCACGTACTTTTCCGCTAACACATTTTTATATTGCCACGACTGACCGAGTAAGCAATGCAATGCAATGCAATAATGCAATGTCTGATGTTTGCTTTAGCTTCGCCACTGGGATAGAATTTCGAGATGGCTGCCAACTGATCGGACCAAAGAGCACGTCGGTTTTTCGTAAGGGCATGTCAATCAATGTAAATATCGGCTTCCAAGTGAGTATTCCCTTTTTTTGTTCCCGTCCATTATCGATTCTCGGTGTCTTGCCGTCTCGCTTTTACATCGCCATGTTTACTGCTTTTGTCGCTATTGCTGGCCGGCCACCATGGCAACTATCATGAAGAACTTTGCTGCTGACGATGAGCTCGCTGTTCTTGGCGCCCCTGATTTTTGGTCGTGGATACGTTAACAGAATTTATGTCCCGAAAATGTACGCTGGAAATTTCCTGAACAGAATCATGTTTACCTGTACTTTTGCGATCCTATATGACCCCGTTAGGCTTATGGTACGGCGTTTTTGTCTGTTTGGTCCTTTATTTCTGATGCGCGAGGACTTTACTTTATATCCCGTGGTAGCCGACTAAGGATTCTATGAAATACAATGACGTAGGTAGAAACTTGTTTGTTAGATATGACGGCATATGACCCACTCACCCTCGCTGACTTACGTGGATCGTTTTCAGTCCAAAGAGGCGAGATGTCAGTCAAAAAATGCACACACACATGTATATATATATATATATATATATATATGAGCAGTGGTCGCTCACCGCTCTTCTGGCTTGCAGGAGCAATCAAGTTCCGTATAGGTGACACATTTCACGAGTAGGCAAGGAGCTACCAGACGGAGGTCGTTTAAGTTGTAAATACAGGCGCGAGGGACAACGGAGAGTTCGGGTAGATATATAAAATATTGTTCCAATAACGCGTATGCCACATCCGGCGGACGCCGTCTGTGGACCATCAGCGCCGTGTACCAGAGCGTTTTTTGTTTCTGATCTCAGCTGATAGTTATGGTTATGATTGACAGAATGACAGAGAATTAGTCCTAAACAGTACTTCATCAGTATACCCGCATTCTGTCGTCCCACCCACTTGCAAGATATATCTATATATATGTGCTGGAAAACGGGCATCCCAAGAAATTTAATTGAAAATAAGTAAGATTCTTTGGGAAGAGAATAAACATTAATGAGTAAATTTTCGAGTCTGGTTCCCCAGCTCGTCGTCAGACTTTTGGGCTATGTACAAGTGATTCTGTGGTTGGCCGAAGCCTGCGCCAATGCGCGTCAACGATTTTCGTCATCCCCTCGGCATTAGCTGCGCACTCTTCCATTTGTCACTGAGAAATTTGTATGTGGCATCTAAATCGATATGCCGGTTGATGCATTGCCTCCAGGAATTCGCGGCCTTTCCTTATTGGGCAGGCGCCAACAATGCTGGTGTTCTCCCATGCAAATTTATGTCCAGTGTGTGCATAGCCACCTGGGATAAATGATCTCGTCTCCTCACCGCTAACTGATGCTCATGTATGCGGGCAGAGGCAGATTTCCCAGCTTGGCCACAATAGACAGTATCACAACTGGAACATGATATTTTGTAGACAACGCCATTCCTATCAAGGTAGCCAACCCTGTCCTTAGGGTGTACAAGCTGTGTACGCAAGGTGGTTGTAGGTTGGTGTGCTAATTGTATCTGATGCTTTTTCAGCTGTCTTCCGACGAGTTCAGATACATTTTTTTTCTACGTATTGGAGGGTCCGCCAGGTGAATGTTTTTGGTGCCTGGGTGGCCGCTGTTTTCGAAATACCTTTCTGTTTAAACTCATGTTTCATGCAATGACGCACGACGTGGCGCGGGTACCCGTTGTGGGAAAATAATTTAAGAAGGTATTTCACTTCCGCTTGTTAACTGTCTTCATCAGAGCAGTGCGTTTTAGCTCGGTTTAGTAGGCTGTAGACAGTACTACTCTTGTGAGAGATGGGATGGTTACTCTCAAAATGTAGGATGACCTGCGAGTATGCTTCTTTGCGATAAACTGAAGTCTGAAGGGATTCATCAGTTTTTTGGCATACGAGGACATCTAGAAATGGGAGCTGTCCGTCAACCTCTGTTTCAAATGTGAACTGCATTCCTGGAAATGTGGAGTTAAGATTCGTGTGGAGCTGGTCTAATTGGTTTCTCTTGACAATGACAAATGTGTCATCAACATAGCGTAGCCATAGTTTTGTATTAATTTGAGGAAGGGATGTATATTCCAGTTTCTGCATTATGACTTCTGCTAGAAAGCCAGATATAGGCGAACCCATAGGAGCACCTTTCAGTTGCCGATAACATTGTTTGGCGAAAGAAAAGTTGGTTTCTAGACAAACATCAAGTAGTTGGAGTAGAGCGTCGGCAGGTACATCAGTGGTGTAGGTCTGAAGTTCTTCGGTGCAGTGTCTCGCTAAATCTAATGGAATCGAGGTGAAGAGGGAGACTACATCGAATGAAATTACTATGCGTAAGTATTGAAAGGTAGGCATCCCAAGCGATATAAGTTGAAAGGGGATGGGTTCTGTTGGACAAGAGGGTTTATTGCGTAAACTTTCGACGCTGGTTCCCCAGGTCGTCATCAGACGCAAACGGAGAGCAAATGTGGAAGCAAGAAACAGCTAACGTCACGAGTGCACATAAAGTCGATACTTGCATGGCGTGTGCGCCGGTAGGCGGCTGCCGTGTGTCAGCCTGATCTGGTTGGCTTCTTTGTCTTCCATTTGTCCCTCAGGTTTCTGTACACGGCATCCAACTCGATATGCTGGTTGATGCATGATTCATCAGAGTGCATTGCCTCGAGGAAGTCTCGGCCCTTCTTGGAAGGGCAGAAAGCGACATTGCGAGCTTTGTCCCAAGCAAAAGTGTGCCCGGTGTCCAGAGTATGCATGGCTACCTGAGACAGATGGTCTCGCCTCTTTACCGCCAACTGGTACTTATGGATGCTTGGTGAGGCGGATTTTCCAGTCTGGCCACAATAGAGGGCAGCACATGCATCACACGGGATCTTGTAGACGACCTCTTTCTTGTTCAGCTGGTTAACCCTATTCTTAGGATGTACCCGCTGAGAGCGTAAAGTAGTCGTAGGTTTATGCGCCACTCGAATTTGGTGCTTCCTTAAGTGTCTTTCGACGAGTTCAGACACATTCTCTATGTAAGGAAGAGTTCGCCAAGTGCTTAGTTCAGGCGTCTGAGTGAAACTACTCGGCTCCTTCTACCTTGAATATCGCTGCCTCATGAATCTGCGTACAAACTCCTTAGGGTATTTATTCTGTGAAAATAATTCGCACACGTTATTCAGTTCGGCTCGATAGCCTTCTTCATCAGAACAATGTGTTTTTGCTAGACTAAGCTGATTGTTTACAGCACCCCTTTTGGGAGAAATGGGCTGGTTGCTCTTATAAGGTAGAATGACTTCAGCGTAAGTTTTTTCCGGTAAACGGATGTGCGTGACGTTCAGTCGACCTTTCGCTGCACGAAAACATCCAGAAACGGGAGTTTGCTGTCCACTTCCTTTTCAAGTATGAACTGAATCCCAGAAATTGCCGAGTTGATAGTATTGTGGGACATTTCTAGCTGGTTCTATTTTACGATAACAAATGTGTCATCCACATATCGCAGCCACAATTTAGGAGTACATAACGGGAGTGCCGTAGCCTCTAGTTCCTGCATTGTTATTTCAGCGAGAAAACCAGAAATGGGTGACCCCATAGGGACTCCCTTCAGTTGCTTGTAGCATTCCTGGTCAAATGAAAAGTTAACTTTCAAACATAAGCCAATCAGTTCGAGCACAGCGGCGGCGGGTATCTCAGTGTCATAACACAGCAGGAGGTCCTCTGTGCATTGTTTTGCGAAATCCAACGACCGCAAAGTCTTGCTCCAAGCCAGACGTTGGAAAAAATGTGCAATTCCCTAAAGTCTAACTCGAGGACAGTGTTATCCAGACATCCTGTTTGGACGTTTGATCGGAGCAAACCAGTTCCTTGTCTTTTTCTTTTAATACCTGTTGTCTCATGCGCCGGCTTACAAGATCTCTGGGGTACCCACGTTAGGAAAAGACTGAACAAATAATTCAGTTCTATCTGGTAACTATTGTTGTCCAAGAAGTGTTTTGCCCAATTAAGTGTTATTAACTTAACACTACCAGGAATTTCGTCTACTCTCGACTAAGAGGTTAACAGGAAACTCCCCTGACGTCCTCGTACAGCGAATGACTGACGGGACACTTCACACATCAGTTTTCCGCAAAGAAACTTATGTGAACGTTGTTTTACATTACAATAGCAATCACCTTATTGCCCACAAACGACAGAAGCCTTATATGCGCGTGGGGCGCTGCAAATGCGCCAAGGCGAGCGATAACTGATAGTTTTCGACCGCTCACAAAGGAGGACAGCTGCCCATTATGTCCGTATTGAATGATTCAGTTCTCTCTCCTGGGCCCTGCGTGGGAGCCCAAGCAATCACGTCTTTAGCAAGGACTATATGAGGAAATGGTTCTATCTCTTTTGTGGCCCGCCGTTAGCCGTCAATGCTTGACATCTTTATTCAATGACAAGAGCTACTTAATTCAATTGAGTAAGCATATTTGTTTATTTATCCAGGATCTCAAGAACGAGGACACAGACGACGCCAAGAACAAGATCTACTCCCTCTGGATTGGCGATGTGGTGCTAGTGGGCCACGGTGACGAGGGCTCGAATGCCATACTGACAATGGCCGCAAAACGTCGCCAGAAGAATGTCTTCCTCTATGTGGAGGAAGAAGAGGAGGAGGAGGCTGATGGTGGGGAGTCTGGCTTGACCAACGCTAGCAAAACCAAGGGATCCGCTGGCGGCGGTTCCGGTGAGGCGACCAAATCCGCAGTCGGCCTGCAAAATGGCAATTCCGGTGGTAACACGGAGGAGATACTTGGCCGGGGTCATCGGCGTGCGATAATTGAACAAAAGACTCGGGTGAGTGGAATGATCTCATAAAATGAATATTTCCTTTAAGCCAAACTTCATCGTCTACTTTGTTTGCCATGTCCGCGATCAGGTCGGGTTTATAAACTCCTCCCCCATTTGACTTTCAATGCACTCAGTAGCGGCTGACACTGTTTTTGAGGTTAAACTGGTGAAACACTAAACTCGATAACCGATTAGATCCGAGTCACCGTTATAGGTAATTTTGGTCTTGGGTTGGGCGCGTGGTCCGCTGACGAGGGAAGGCAGATCCGAAATTGAAGTTCTTACCCCCCCCCCTTCGTCCTGCCCTGGACTATTTTTTGATCACACCTAATCGCATTGACTGATAAGGAAAAATGCACCATCCTGGTTGTTTTTATTGCCCATACAGCACACGCTCAGTTCAGTTTAGTTGTGTGCGAGTTAAACGGCATTGTCGGACTCTGTAACCCTCGAGAAATGTCCAGATCTCGTTATTTCTATCTCTAATTTCTAGAATGAGCAATCAGCCGAGGAGAAACGCCTACAGCAGCGAAGGGAACTTTTCCAGCAACTGCAGATCAACGCCCGCAATCGCCTCACGGGCATCAAGAACGACGGTGAACTCGGTCAAAAGGCCAAATCCAATGTGGCCTACAAGGGAGCTGGTCAAATGCCCAAGGAAGATGATGTCCGGAAACTGCGAATTTTTGTCGGTCAGTATGATCGCACTATCCCATGACTAACCGAATTTGAGCCTAATTTTCTCCTTTGCGTGTTCCGTTGGCTTTGCGGGGTCAAGGCTGTGTCAGACACAGCCTCTATCTGCAATGCTAAGTGCAACTTTATCCCATTATAATTAGTCATACCAAATTTGTGGACTTCTTTCTGCATGCCCCATGTTGATGAAACGACTTGAGTAGACTGCTCTGGCCAGAAGCGTGCTTTCAAGTAATAACTACGAGTTCAATTTGCAATAGGTGCGCTAACTCGCTGCTTAACGGTTGCGTTCTTTTCATTGGACACGGACGCCCCCCACCTAAGGTTGCTCTAAATTGAAGCATCGAGTTTACGGCGAAGACGGTGTGACCCGTTGCTTGTACGTTTATGTTCACTAATTCGCCCTTACTCTAATGGGCAATGCCACATCGCCAGCGGTCTTTAAGGTCGGTTTATTAGACTTGAACCACGTTATCTGGAAAGTTGCTTCTAAGGATGGTATGTTTCCGTAAGGACGGCTCTAACTGAGATAGCTTGTTTAATAAACTTCGTAACTGTGCTTTGCCGAACTACTGTTAGCCGCTCGTCGGTTGTCGATTTCACGCTTATTTTGAGCTAATTTTCTCCATCAGCCCCCCCCCCCTCCCCCAGCCGATGTAGTAAGTCACCACCAGCCCCCTCCTCCCCCCAGAGAGAACAACGGAGTATTTTGCTTGTCACCGACGAATTTTCCTGCAAGTACCCCTCTGCTGAACGATGTCTAAAGAGCCTCTTCCATTGCCTGAGGCCAACAAGCACAGTTTCAGTACGTATGTTTGTGTTTCTGGCCACGCTTGTTCAGGAGGTATGGCTGACTGAATAAAAGCCATTACTCCCTCAGCTCTGTCAGTTCACCGGTGTCTCTGGCGTTTTTGCTCTAGGAAGGCAAACATACAGTTGGTTGGGCTAACCCATGAAACGTTAACCGCAATTCCGAAATGCGTTTTCTTTTCGAGAGGATTAATTAAGTAGTGTTGTAAAACAAGTCAACCTGCAACATAATTCTATAATGATTCAGTTGCGTGAGGATGCCGGCTTTTGAATGAACTTCCGTCCGCCTGCATGCAGAAACTACAATCTGTAAAAAATGACCACATAAGTAGCATGAATTTTTCTTATTGGTTTTCAATGCCTCTAAAAGTCCAATTATACTTCATGGAAAACATGCATAAAAAATAGTCAGTCTTTTGCTCATTCGGTAGAAAATACGTCTTCTTGCAATTTTCTATTCCGAAGGAAGGTATGATTTGGTTTTCAAAAACTTTTCCAATTCCCGAATAACTTTGAATTTCGACCTGCCGTTACACTTGGATTCAGGGTTTCAAAACTACAAGCCGTACAGAAAGCCACACATCTCTTCACGGTAATAAGGGGGATCATGTAGGGCTCATGAAATTTAGCAGTTAATTTGATCCACATTGTTGACTTTACAAGCCAAATTGGTAAATACAGAGCCATGATGACTTATGGACGGCCATTTCACGGTATTAAAAAGTCCTATAATTAGAAACTTGTTTAAAACCGAATTATCTCCCTCTTTCGAGTGTAAGATTGTAAGAAGGCGTATTTATCTACCGAATGAGCAAAAGAATGAATATTTTCATGCATGTTTCCCATGAAATATAACTGAACTTTTAGGAGCATCGAACATCAATGAGAAAAAACCATGCTACTTAAGTAGTCATTTTTTACGGAGTGTGGTTCCTATATGCAGCCGGAAGGAAGTTCATTCGAAACCCGGCATGCTGAAATATTATAGAATTATATTGCACACTGACCAGTTTTACAACCCTACTTAATTACTCTTTGCGAAACGAAAACGCATTTCGGCATTTCGGTGGACATTTCATGAGTTAGCCCACCCTACTCTACTTCCACTGGTTCATATAATTCCCTGCGGATCATTGAGATGGTCCCTTCCCTGACGCACAGCGCAATTCAAGCTTGCCTTTCTCATAAGTAACAAATGTGCCTTTTTAAATGACTGATCCCGATGCTTGTAAGCGCTTTCAATGCCTGAGCCATAGTGAGCGTGGGACCCTGAAGCCGCATCATTACCGCCATTTTCAGAGCTTCCTGTCAGTCCATGATAGTTTGTCCATCGCAAGTGATGGGGAATTATCACCGTCCTAGCGATCGTAGTGTGGTGGGTGATTTTTGCTGCACCTGCCCCGTGGGCGCAATAGCCAATGGGGTTTAACCCGTCTACGCGTCCTTCACAGGCGCCAACTCAAGACTTAAAAGAAACTGGGACGCCGAGTAGAAGGGGCTGAGGTCTCTAACGCGGGCGAGAGTTCCATAGCAGTCATATTAGGAAGGACCCACTGCCCATTGACCCTGAATAATACCGAGTTCGCAGCCATCCAGGACACGACGGTCGACGTGTAGTAATAGTTTAAAAGCACATTAGGTTATTTGTAGTCGCATGCCGGACTCGTCAAGAGTTGTATTGCAACCGCGTCCTATAAATGCTGCGTTCCTTGTGCTGCTGCGTCTGATGATGCGTTCAGGTGAGAATGCGAAGCACCAAGCCAATAAACTTCTTGTTCCATCGATCGTATCCCCTTCAGAACTACATTCTGGAACTCGTCTTTCACCCCAAACGGTAGTATTGGCTAGAATAACAGATTGTTATTACTTTGGAAAATGCTATTCATGGCCAGTAGTTCTACTTTACGGCGTGTAAAGAAGACTGGGGCCTTCAGTTTTCTTCCTTTTGTGCCCACGGGAAAATACTTTCACCTACAGCTAAGGTGCGGCAACCACTCTCGTTTTAATTTTCAGACAAGAAGTATGAGACCATTATCCTGCCCATCTTCGGCCACCCAACTCCATTTCATATCAGTACGCTGAAAAACGTCTCCACTTCCATCGAGGCCGATTACACCTATCTCCGTATCAATTTCCATCACCCCGGGGCTGTGATTGGTCCCAAGGATGCCTCCATGTTTCCGGTAAGTTAGCCCCCCTTCCACTGCAATGATTCAAAGAATACTTTGGTTTTCTCATTCCATGGAATAATTTTGTTTCGAAATCTCTTCCCCGTCTCCAGAGTCCACAGTCTACTTTTCTGAAGGAGATGACTTATCGTGCCTCTAACCAACGTCACCACGGCGACGTTGCGTCTCCCTCTACTAATTTGAACAATGCCTACCGCATAATCAAGGAAGTTCTCAAGAAGTTTCGTTCTCGTGAAGCTGAGGAACGGGAAAGGGCAAATCTGGTCGAACAGGACGTCCTGGTGGTTGATCCTGTCAAGAGTCCCTTCCGCCTGCGTGATCTGTACATCCGACCGAACATCGTAACGAAGCGGATCACGGGTGAGTAGGATTTTTTTAATAACGACCTTACATGGGTTCCGTTCGGAGGGGATTCCTTCAATTTGCCCCAAACTGCTTTTTACAGGCACGTTGGAGGCTCACAGTAACGGTTTCCGCTTTACGTCAATCCGTGGAGACAAAGTGGATATCCTCTACAATAACATAAAACACTCCTTTTACCAGCCCTGCGACGGCGAAATGATCATTCTCCTGCACTTCCATCTCAAGGTAGGCTCTGCAAGTCTGTCCTCTTTCTTGTGGGCTAAGCGCTTCCTCATCGACGAGGACTTAAATTAGTACTTAAATTAGTTGAGTAGGCGTTATTTACTGCACACTGTTTGTCCTTTAGAATGCAATCATGTATGGCAAAAAGAAACAGACTGATATCCAGTTCTACACCGAAGTCGGCGAACTGACAACTGATTTGGGCAAGACACACTCGCGTATGCACGACCGAGATGATCTGGAGGCGGAACAGCGCGAACGCGAGATGCGTGAACAGATAAAGAATGCATTTAAGTCCTTTGTTGATCGTGCAGAGGCCCTGGCCAAACGTTACAATTTGGAGTTCGAGATTCCCTTCCGCGATCTCGGTTTCTTTGGCTGCCCTCTCAGGTTAGTTTGCCAGCAACACTCAAGGTTGCTTAAAGTAATCCTTATTGGTCTGACGGGACACGCTGACGTTGCGGGTTATAATGCTAAATATTCTATTTCCTTTTTTCACTTAGATCCACTGTGTTACTTATGCCAACCAGCAGTTGCCTTGTCAGCCTTGTCGAATGGCCACCCTTCGTTATCACCCTCGATGAAGTGGAGCTGGTGCACTTTGAGCGTGTCAGTCTTTCCATCCGCACCTTCGACATGGTCTTCGTCTTCAAAGACTACCGCGCCAAGCCGGCCATGGTCAATTCCATACCGAGCTCTGCACTGGACCATGTGAAGGAGTGGGTTATGTAAGTTGCAATCCCTCTCCTAACTTGAAGTGGACACTGTTAGGGACGAAGATAGGCTGAAATAGCCATTTTTAGCAGAGGGGGAGGGGCGGTTGGTTGGTTTTGGCTTATTCGCCGCTGTCAGTCAATCAAAGCCAGATCGGGAACAGTATGTTATTACCGACAAGGGCAAGGGAGACTGGAATGGACATTTCTGGCTTATTAGCCGTTGTCAGCCAGTCATACCCAACCCTGAAGTGTGGAACACCCGAGGCTCGAACTCGCGACCTGTTAGTCCACGCCTCTAACCACTGGGCCACGAGCCCGTTGCCCTGTCGGTTTCGATCAGGAATATGCAATGGTAGGAGGCGCGCACCGATCGTTCTTACGGAAATCACTCGTTCCGTTGTGCCCTATGGACTCTCTCGGGCCCAATCAGCATCCGCACAACGACGCATGATATAGGTAGAATGGCATTGCCGACAAGGGCAAGGGAGACTGGAATGGCCATTTTTGGCTTATTAGCCGTCGTCAGCCAGTCATACCCAACCCCTTAGTGTCGAACACCCGAGGCTCTGGAACTCTTGAGCCTATTCCCCTCCCCCCCGGCCTGATTGGTAACCATTTTTTCCTACTTAGTCGTGGTATAACCGTCCGCCAGGACCGGGGTCTTCTAACTCCAAGACCAAAGCCCGGTGAACACAACCTCCATGTAAAAGTCTAGGAAGGCGTCCAGTATGTAACCAGTCAACAACCCCAACACATCCTTCAGAGGGAAAAACCTTAAATGCTCCCAGTTAAACAGAAGCAATGACAGTGCATTAGAGGCATTCTGATATTTCATCACGAGTGCGACCATCCGACTGTGTTGTTAAGAACTAGTGGAACTGGCAACATGGACGGGGTCAACTTTCTGCTTCCAGTTTCATCACCTGCTGTCTGCGCTCTGTTTGAGTAATGAACTCTAAGGTGAATGCTCAAGATAGATTGGCGAAGACGCCACTCACACACGTTCGCGTTTTTGTTTACGGAGAAACCGACGGTGATCATCACAGGCCTCGGAGGCGTGGGCGCGTGTTGGTGACGGAAACTTTTGGCAACATTTAACCTCCTCATCCACGCTGTTCTGATGAAAAATCAGGGTCAAAATGAATGAAGATATGCTTGACCGCAACGACTGGACTGACTCCCGGGCGACTGGGAGTCGTGGTCACACGATTTTCGGCTCGGTGCAGGTGTCAGAGGCGGGTGGCAAATACGCACTTGGGGCGCCACAACAGAATCAGTCGTTCTAGGGACTCGGATTTACAAAGTACCTCATTGGAAGATTGAATTGGGCAGTTCTTGCCTGCTCATCCTACGTCCCTGTATATCTTGAAAATGAAGTCTTGTTAAACAGCCCATTGTTTGACTTTGAAAACTGGGGATCCTCTTATAGACCAGGCGTTACAGAGCTGGCGTACGATAGCCGGCGGACCGAAGCAACAGCAATCTGACTCATTTCTCGGTGTTGCGGACGAGGCGATTCGGTATTGGTGACTAAAGTGTGCTCACCTTCAACTCCTACATCAGGCCACGTGGGAGTTGCGCTGGACCAATGCGGCACCCATTTCAGAGTATGGCATGCGTTATTTGGACTGAACATCCATAACAATGTCACACATGGAGGGGCAGGTGTGGTGGCACTCCTACGCGCAGGCTCGCGGCGCATCAGCCACCTGTGCCCAATCCCCGCATCAGATGAGTGAACGACTCGGGCAGTTAACTGGTGCCTGGGAGATGGACCAGAGAGCAAGGTCAACTTCGGAGCCTCCATCTTCACGTCATTCAACCACACACCACAACCTAATGCTCGTCCAAATGATCAGGGTGGCTTGAAAGCCTTGACTTGGAAGGCTGCCAACTGACGCGCAAACTCTGTCCTCCATTTCTGCCACGATCTTCACGACGAATACCACCACAGTTTCCACTACCGCCACCGGTCGGACGCTCATGACGTATCGTCAACCATCACCCTAACTACCACCACTCACACCAACACCGATGTGAACACGGTCCCAATCTGTCCTTATTGCGATCGTACATCCACCTCACGGGTGGGCCTGGTCGGTTACCTGCGAATCCATCGCAATGAAACCGTTGCACCAGGGCCAGGAACCTCCACGTACACTCCCCGCATCCGCCTCCATTGTCCACACTGCCCACGCACATTCGCTCACCGCAGTGGCCTATTCGGCCACGTGAGTATCCACGACAGTGGAATTCACCGCAGTACCGAGGCACCTCGCATATCCTGAACACCCAGCTAGTAACCCAACCCAGCTCCCCATCCACTAGCATGATTACTTCTTCCAGCATAACAACCCCAACCGACTCAGCATTCCCTAACATATCCTGCCCACACTGCCATCGTACATGCACGTCGCGCATCGGCCAAATGGGTCACTTGCGAATTCATCGCACCGAGACTGGCGAAGCAGTGCCTGGGGCATCAACATGCACCAGACCTCATCGCCTCAACTGTCCGCACTGTCGCCGCATATTTAGTCGTCTCGTGGGCTTAGTCGGTCGCACGAGTCCTCGTGAAAACCTGCGGTAAATCACCACAGTCATTCATCCCTCAAGGTATGCATCACACCGGAACACCAATACCACACAACGCCGGCACCTCTCATGTAGGCGAGAAGTGTGCTATTCGTCCCCCCCCCCTCCATGCGGCTCCTCTGCTGCATGTGAGATTCGAGCCGCATATCCCCCTGTGTTCCATCTTGCGACGAGTATTTGCCAAGGTCATATTGGTTGGTCCAACCGTGGGTGACCTAGGCGTTTCGCAATCTGAGTCACACTCCCTTTGCAGCTGGTGCTAGTGTTGAAGGAAATTTTCCCTACAGGAAGCAAGGTCGGTCCGGATATCCTATTCATCCGAAGCTGCTAATTCGTACCCAACCACACACCACAACCTAATGCTCGTTCAAATGATCAGGGTGGCTTAAAAGCCTTGACTTGGAAGGCTGCCAACTGACGGACCAACTCGGTCCTCCGCTCAGGACAGAGGGGGTCAGCCGGCATTCTAACCGTCGCCTCTATGGCACTCCCACTCCGTTGGGATCCTAGTTGCCCGTACGTGGCACGCGTAGGCTGGCGATTTAGCTTTGTCTGCCCGATCTCGACTCTGGACTTCTTGACTCTACACCGGACCCAGGTGGATGAGGGGAGAGAGGATGCGGTAGATGCAGCAGAGGTCATCATCGTACTCGATTTTCGGACCGTCGTCCTCACCTCCAGCTTGTCAACAAGTATTCTAAATTTCTGCCTACTGAAATAAACAAGTAGGGTTGACTGAACAAGCAAAAAACAAACTCCTCCACATCCATAAATTGCACACTACATATACCTAATTCGACCCCGTGGGGCGAGTCGCAGTACTCCTGGTGTACAGTCAGATAGTGGTGGGCTACCGAGTTTATCGAAAAATTAGGTAACTTGTCGTGAGTGTGATGAAGGTGTTGTCAGCTACCGATTTCCAGAGCCTCATTACTTCCGTGCGCAGCTCACACACATCTCACCATGCATGCCGCATGGCGCTTTCAACTTTCCAACGATGGCTGACCAGATTCGCTTCTTATGATTTGAGATATGAAACACAGCTCCTCATTCCAAGGGGCGTCTTCTCTTCGAACCGTCAACCAGCATTGAGTTCGTGCATTTGCATGTTCGAAATTTCCCCATCATGACATATGAAAATGGCCTTCCGGTTAGAAATGTTAGTGTTTTGCGGCAGTATGGAAATTTGCCGGAGTTGCACACTTCGGCGAATGCGTGACGCCATTTGCCTGCGGTACCTCTTCCTCAGTGGGAGATGGTTGTGGTGTTCAAGTAGTGTCAGAAATCAGTTGACTCTGCCTCCGACGAGATTATATAAGCTGTGCACGTTGGAGAAAACCGCACTAGAAGACCACTGACTGGTGCTGTCATGCTCTTTTTACCTATTTATTTATTCAATCTCGATATATTTCATGGTCACTGTGCCCGTCACTATCATAGATAAAGACTGTTGTCACCTGTCTCATTTGTTATCTAGGTCTTGCGATATCTTCTACTCCGAAGGTGCAAAGTCCCTGAACTGGCCTAAATTAATGAAGACGATCGTGGACAATCCGGAGGACTTTCTCGAACAGAACGGTTGGAGCTTCCTTTCTCCAGACGACGTAAGTTTTGTAATCTTGGCCGTACCTCGTTGGTTCTTTTTTCTTCCCTCCCCTCCCCTTTACACCTTTTGTGCAAACTGCTACTACTATTACCACCACCACCACCACCACCACCACCACCACCACCACCACCACCACCACCACCACCACCACCACCACCATCATCATCATCATCATCATCATCATCATCATCATCATCTTCGTTTCCCTCTTACGCCAGCCAATGGCATGGTAATCGATAGGCTCCTAACGACTTTCCCCACCGTTCAGCTGGTCGAACGTTTTAGTCAGTGACAATTTACACCCAATGTCCAGGTCTTTCCAGCCTTAAGTTAAAGTATGACGAATTGACAACTGCGCATCACTCGCGCTCGTCAGGGCGACGATAACACAACCCACCGTTGTAGCCCATCGGAAGCTGAGAACTGGCGTGTCAAAAAGTGCTTACGCGCCTACTTTGTCCTGCGTAAATCTGGTCCTCGCAGTTTAGTTTCTACTTCCCCTGTTCCACCTTTAATTCCTCCCCCGCCGCCGACAACGTTTGAGTTCACTTCTTCATCGACTTCACTCTCTCCTTCCCTCTCCCCCCCTCCTTTCTCATGAAAACGCATGCGCCCGTGCAGGACGACGAGGGTGATGAGGACGATGTGGACAGTCAGGAGGAGGACGAAAACTACGAGCCCTCGGTTACCTCTTCGGCTAGTGATGGTGAGGGCAGTGGATCCGCATCCGACGAAGATGACGAGGATGAGGATTGGGAGGCTGAGGAGGACTCTAGCAGTGAGGGCTCTCTTGATTCGGACGAATCCGAAGGCAAGAATTGGGACCAACTTGAGGAGGAGGCTCTCAGGGGTAGGTTTTGTGTTTGGAACACCAGCTTTTTTGTTTTAGCCAGCTGTTTTTTTGCGGTGTCTGCACTGTTGAGTTCCTCTCACGTGAGCTCCACCATTCAGCGCGTGACTCGTCCCCCAGTAATATGAGCAACAATAGTCGCAACCAATAGACTGGGCAGGATTCGGGTGAGACAATGATGTTTCAGACTTTGGCTAAACTGGCGTCCCTTCCGCTTATTGCGAACAACACTTTCATCTTCTGAAAAACCCGACGACCTCTCTGGTGGGATACGAACTCACGACAGCAAGGGCGAGGCTTCAGTGTAGTAAGATCACTAACCACCTAAGCTACGAGGCCCCACGTGGGTAGCCGTGAATTTGATCAAATTTGGGTCAAATTACCGCTTAGCCTGCTTCAACGTATGGAATCCACCTATCCTGATACAGTAAGCAGGCTGTCCAAACAAGGTATATTAAGTAATTATTTTCGAGCTCTCGAAGAGCTTGCTCCCCCTTGTAGGTGCGCTTTGGCACTGTTGTTGGTCAAGGCACATTTGGCCATCCCCTGTCGAAGAACTAGGTCATCCCCTCGACTTTTAAATACCGCGGTCGTTTATGTACGTATCTGTAAACCCGGATCCCATGCGGTCATCGATTGTTGCATCCAGAAGCAAGGCAGAAATTTTAACCAACGTCAGAATTCATATTGACCCAACTGTGAAAAACTCGGCGCCTCGGTGGGATTCGAACCCACGCAGTAAGGGGGAAGGCTTTAGTACACCCAACGCTCTAACCGCCTGAGCTAAGAGGCCCCGCCGGACGACGCGAGTTTTATCACACTTGGGTCAAGTTAACCCCCCAACCTACTGCAACGTCTAGAATCCACCAAATCTAATACAGTAAGTTGACTGCCCAAGCAGGATTTCCTAAGTAATTCACCTAGAATCCACCAGATAACTACTAGGCTCACGTAATTCATTGATATTTTGGCAGTTGAGTCATAATGAATTATTCAAAATCTGCCAAAATATCAATGAACAACGTCAGAATTGTATATTCGTAGCCTGTGGTGTAAGTACGGACATAGTTTAGGAACTCGTTTAATTCGTTAAGAAGTCCCATATTTTTTGAGCATAAGCATAAATTCTTAATATGGCCTCTGTGGTACTCCTACCTCGTGGAGTCTCATTTTATGTTTTACATTCTGGTCAAGTGTTTGTCTTGGACCAGGGCTTGTGTGTGTTGGTACGCCTAGGTACGAGTTTCCACCGTGCCAGTCACCTGCGCCCACGTTCCGCCTCAAAACAAAAGAGGTTATTGAAATCAAGATAGTAGCACGTTTATAGTTATAACAGCGTCATAGCTGACGAGTGTCAGGGAGTTCTGCCTGACCCTTCACAGGTTAGTATTCAGACGCCTCCTAAACACACAGTGGGGGAAATTGACGACAGCCGTTAGCAAAACACTCCAGTGACGGATGAATCTCTACGAGAAATAGGCTAAACGTTGATTAATGCGGCACAGCTTCTCTTTAAGTTGTTAATTGTGCCGTTTGGGATTCGTCTTCGGCGCTACTTCGAAAAGATTTTCCCAGTCCACATCAAGATTGAGTCCCTTAGCACCACTGTACTGTGCAGGCGTAGAGCTTCAAACTGGTTGGAGACTGCTCGCACGTTGAACTTTTGATTTCGAGAGTGGCATTCGTAGGACGTCGATGCACACCCCCAAGAATGCCCGTCTTTGAGAATCCACGACCGCCAAACCTGTAGAGTATATTCCAGGTAGGACTACATAAGTTATTCATAAATTTTATCAACGATATCACCACAAATGTCTACAAACGTTCTGTGTACCGCACTCATAGTTGTGATTGGTCGCACTACGACTTGGGAACACGGCGTTGTTACGCCTAAATCGTCCATGACGAATACTCCAAGACCTTCTTGCGCATTTGCTGTTTTAAGTGGTTGGTTTTCCATGGGATACTGTTGTGAAAGTGCATTTATTCTGCGTCTTGCTGACGTTTTGTGCATATGTCGCCCTTGAATTTCATTTACTCCATGCCACTGCAGCCGTTCTGTGTCCTGTTGCAATATCATGGAGTCTTTGTCGTCTTTTATCACCCTCCAGAGCTTAGAATCATCCGCAAGGAGCGCTATATCAGACTTCACTTCCTTTACTTGGTCATTTACATAGATGATGAATATGATCGGCCCAATAACAGGCGCCAATTCTAAGCAGTAGCAACTCACGGTGACTTTTTGTCGTCGAAATTTCGAATCAAGTTTAGGCGGTTTCCTCTAATCCTTGTGTCCGATATCCTTTGGATGAAGCGCTTCTGTGGGGCCTTGCGGAGGTCAAAGCAAATGACATCAACCGAATTCTCTTAATCCACTGCCCTTGACCAATGTTCGAGCGATGTAAGGAGGTTTGATGTGTCATATCAGCATCCATATGACATACACGTCGGTCGCTTTACGAAGTTCATTCATCTTCCCCCTGTAATGGAGGTTCGGTTAATACCAGTAGCTTTGTGATTTGGAAGTTTTCCGGACACTCAAGGGTTTTGGCACGTGGGCAAACGAAAACCACTTGCCTCGCTTTCTCTCTTGCGCTCTCTCCAATGGTGTCAGCACAAGACTAACCATAATGCCCATATTTGCTTCTTCTGCCCTCTTCGTCAACAGAGGATCGCAAACTTGATGCCCGGGAGACGGATGAGAAACCGACGCATAAACGACGCCGGTCACCAAGTCCGTCTGCTCGCAGCAAGAAGCCCAGACAATCGTCCGCCCCCTCCAAGGATCGCCGCAAGCACTAAGGAACCAGATGTCAGCATCGTCTATGCCAGATTATTGGTGGTCAGCTCAGGACAGAGCGAATCG
>CACRXP010000062.1:1127039-1182911 GCA_902702965.1 Spirometra erinaceieuropaei
GCTGATTCCCTTCTACCCCTCCAGATCCCCTCACGGAGGCCTTTACCAGTGCGACGATCTGGCAGTTTATACATGTATACATAGGAACCCCACGTGCGCATGCGTGCATACGTGCATATGCCTCCAACAGGGCCCCTTTTTATGACAATTTTCTGCCAAGAGTTGACCGATTAAACTTGAGCATTTTTGTAATGCTTTTTTTTCTCTGTCGGCTTTTATTTTTCTATCCTATTGGAAGTCAGCGACAAAGCTAAGTCAAAAGCACTGGATATGGGCCTGCCAGTGTGGCCCTGTCTACCGATGCCTTTGAATTGCACCGCTTCGGTTAACGCTCAGACGACTTCACAGTCAGTCGAGTGGTGGCGTGTGGGCTCTGGCCTCACCACGGCTTCGTGAAGCCGCAGAGGATAGTCGACACTTCAGGCGGAGTTGAAACTGAATGCCTCTGCCTGGTGTGGTGCCTGGGCATTTGATGCGATTGCCAGCCTATCGTTGGCACCATGCACGCGGATGGCTGCTGTGCAGCCGCCCGTAGGCGGTCGCACAGCGAAAGATTGGAGTGCAGTTACTTCTCCGCTATCGAAACTGTCCCCAGGATGGGGGCCGTAGATCATCGGTACGCAGGACCCACAGCCCGCATAAAATGCTCGTGGGCGAGTTGACGTCCACTTGTACCACCGGATACGAGCCGGGCCGCAACTTCTTAATGCCGCTGTGCGACCGATGTCGGGCCTCGGTGCGCGCCCTACTCTAACGTTGCATCTAACCGATCACAACCGTCAGGACAACGAGGCCGTGGCCCAGTGGTTGGCGGTGATGGACGTCCCGTTGTGCCTCACGGGCTCTCTCTCGAACCCCGGGTATTCTACACTTCGGGGTTGGGTGTGACTGATTGACGACGGCTAATGAGCCAGAAATGGCCATTCCAGTCTCCCTCGTCTTTGCCGATAATAACATTCTGCCTATATCATGCACCACTGCGCTCTGAGGGCCTGGTAGGCAGCCGGAAGGGCGAAACGATGGTTTATTTAGGTACAGTAGGTGGGCTAACTCATGAAATGCCAACCGAAATTCCGAAATGCGTTTGCGTTTCGGAAAGATTCTTTAAGTAGGGTTGTAAAACTAATTGTCATGCAGCACAATCCTATAATAATTCAGTTACCGGCTTTCGAACGATCTTACTTCCGGCTTCGTACGAAAACTATACTCTGTAAGAAACTGCTACGTAATTGGCATGCACTTTTCTTTTTGATTTTCGATGCCCCTGAAAGTCCGATTATATTTAATGGAAAAAAGCATAAATATAGTCATTGTTTGGCTCCTTCGGTAGAGAATTACGTCTTCTTTCAATTTTCTACTCGAAGTAGGGCATAACTGGGTTTCAAAAAAGTAATTGTGTGACCTAATGCCGTGAAATGGTCATTCATAAAACCTCATGTCTCAGCATTTACCTATGTGGCTTGTAAAGTTAACAATATGGATCAAATCCAATGCTAAATTTTATGAACCACATATGGTCTTCTCTTAATACCGTCGAGAAATTTGTGGTTTTCCGTACGCGGAAAATGCATGGCTTGTAGTTTTAGAGACCCTGAATGCAAGGGTAACGGTAGACGGCGTTCGAAATTATTCGGGAATTGAAACAGTTTTTGAAAACCGAATAATACCCTTCATTCGAGTATAAAACTGGAAGAACACTTAATTTTCTACCGAATGGGCAGAAAAATGAATATTTTTATGCGTCTTTTTCATGAAATATAATTGGACTTTTAGGGGCATCGAAAATCAAAGGGAAAAATGCCTGCCACTGAAGTAGCCATTTTTATAGAGTGTGGTTCTTTCACGCAGCCGGAAAGAAGTCCTTTCGAGACTGAAATATTGTAGAATTATGTTTCAGGCTGACTAGTTTTACAACCCTACATAATTAATCTTTCCGGAACGAAAAGGCATTTCGGAATTTCGGTTGACATTTCATGAGTTAGCCCACCATATGCCAGGCCTCGATTGTTTCCCTGGCTACGCGGTCATTACCTCTCAGATCGATTAAAACGTTCGGCAAAAGCACTGAAACCTTGTGCGTGTTTTGCCAACTGCTCTTTGAAACAAATCTGATATCTGTCCGTAGTCAGGCCTGCCTAGATTCGTACTTGTAATGGTAAAAGAACTCTTGCAAATTCAAGGTATGCGCAGCATCAAAGATAGCCCGTTCACTTGTTCCCTTTAAATGAATAAAGCTTTTTACAGTATTGTGCTCGATGATTGATGCATCATTGCAGCCTTTACCTCCCCTCACTGAGGTATCTTAATAGTCCTTCTATCGCCCCCTCAGCATCCATGAGAGGATTATTTAATTAGTTGCGACGTGATATCCGGGAAATGATAGACAAGCAACTGATTAGGCACTGGGACTTCGTCTGCTGACGTCATGCACATCTACTCTGTCTGATTTACCAGAACATCTTCCTAGCTAGCATGTGACGGATCAGGACCGCACACGACGAGTTGACCTCCATGAGATGGGGCTTCTCAATGTCTCTCGCGCTGTTTAGCTATGACGACAAAATATTAGGGCACCAGCCCTTTTTTATGAGCCCTGCTTCACGTTCGTAAAATTGAGGTGGAGTATCAAGGAGTCTTATTAGTACCGACATAGATGCTTTGTCCGCAACTACACCAGATCCGGATCTGGTGTAGTGGCGGACAAAACAACCATATCGGAGAAACTGGGGGATTACTCCGAACGCGAATGGCCGAGCACGCAGCAGCAGCAGCAGCAGTGAGGCGGGGAGACGCTAACTCTCAGGTGGCGGCACACTCGACAGGACCGGGCCATATTTCAAATTTCAAGAGGCCTAAATCCCCGCAAGGGGTGACAACCGCGTGAGGCGCGAGCTGCTCGAGTCATGGTTCTCAGGCCCGCAATCCATCAACAAGCACAATGACCTGCCGGTACCATGTTCCGTGTTGCGATTTTCCCTGGGCAGGAGAATCAGTCACGTGGGGAGGGCGCGGGCGAGCAATTATCCCAGTGACAGTGAGCCAGTTTGCCGAGCAATCGTCGCACTAGCATCCATCATGGATGACGAAATCGCGGCCATTAAGGACTCGGACCGACAAGCCACCGCCGCATCAAATACGACCCCAGCGGTGATTGCGAGAACTGTTAATTTCAGTGCGCATACGGTCCACGGCAGCCACGTGCTATAAATACTGCGCTCCTGGTGCCACCATCACCTTTATCTGCGAATGTCTCTGATGATGGATTCGAATGAGAATCCGAAACGTCAGACCAATAAATTTCTTGTTACAGTGATCGCATCCTTATCTTCTGAACTGCTCTTTGTTCCTACCGTCTAAGCTATCAGACACATGGCGGTCTTCAAGTGAAGTTCAGGGAAAAGCGGACGTTGGGCGTGAATTTGAAAATGTTGTTAGGAGGCCTTCTAGAGATGGTCTTAAGGTCGGTCCTTTTTCTGCAAATGAGTAAGCTGGTCGTTTAATTTAGTACCCTCCGTCTGGAAAACTAGGAATCCCATGGACACTACAGAGTTTGCATGAAGACTCTTATGCTTGTGCGTAGTTAGAACGATCTGCCTTACTTGACGGCACAGGTACTAGCTAAGTCTGTTTTGAAAGAGTTACTCCGAGTTCGCGCCTTCGTTTCCTCGGAAATTAAACAAGGTAAGTTGAAACTGGAGTTCATATACCAGAACACACACGGGTAAAGCTGGGAGATCCACTGACGAACCGAACCCCTCGCAGCTGCGTCGTGCAGCGGCATAAGGTCGGCGACACACGCGTGTCTGGGCTTTTAGCTAATACTAGCTAAGCACTGCTTACCTATGCATTTACCCTCCGTCTGGGAAACTAGGAATCCCATGGACACCACAGAGTTCGCATGAAGACTCTTCTGCCTGTGCGTAGTTAGAACGATATGCCTTACTTGACAGCACAGATACTAACTAGGTACTGCCTACCTATGCATTTACCGCTGGCAACCTGTTGCTAGTTTATGAATATTACGCGATTTCTTCGCTGTGGCTGATGAACATCGACGCAGCTTTTCATATCTGAGTTTATAAGTCTCAATTAATTGTGCGAAAATTAGAAAACTGCAATTTCTTACTCAGTGAAGGCCCTCGTCATCTGCACATATTCACCAAGTGGCATAATATGCTGGATTAAATAAATTATGTCATTTATTCTTGGTTTTGAGGTCCCCTAGGCGACTGCCATCGTTGCGTTGCCCCAGTTCTTTGTTCAAAGTCCCACCACGTCTGAGTTATTCGTCTTCCCTGTCCGCAGCCACAGGTGTGGCACTCTCACGCACGTAGTGCCCTTCACTCGCTGACTGGCTGGTTACCCAGCCTGTCTGGTGTGCGCCGACAGTTTCACGGTAGTATATTATTACCGACAAAGACAAGGGCGACTGGTAAATGAATGGCCATTTCTGGCCTCTAAGTCGTCGTCAGCCAAGCATACCCAATCCCGAAGTGTGGAACACCGGATGCTCGAACTCGCGACCTGTTAGTTAGAAGTCCATGCCTCTAACCACTGGGCCACGAGCCCGTTGCCCTCTCGGTTTTCGATCGGGAATATACAATGTTAGAGGACGCTCACCGACTTCTAACTAACAGGTCGGGAGTTCGAGCCCCAGGTGTTCCACCTCGCGGGGTCAGACATAACTGGTTGACGACGGCTAATAAGCCAGAAATGGCCATTCCAGTCTCCCTTGTCTTTGTCGGCAATAACATACTGCCTTTATCATGCGCCGCTGTGCGGATGCTGGTTCGGCTCGAGAGAGTCTTAAGGCACAACGGAATGGGTGAGTTCTGCACCCGATAGTGTTTCGCACCAGCGTCCCGTTTTACAAGTTGACAGTGATGGGCACCGGCGGCAAACTTCTTAAATGGATCAAGAACGTACTCATCAGCCGTTCCCGATTTGTTTGCGTGGATCAACAGCAATTAAGGAGCACAGTAATAGAGAGTGGAGTCCCACATGGCTCAGTGCTCGGAACGACCCTCTTTCTCTTGTTTTCAATGATTGTGTAGAGGAGTGGGACTCGAGAGAGAGAGCCCGTAAGGCACAAGGGAACGAGTGAGTTCCGTAATAAAAATCGGTGAGCGCCCTCGACCATAGTCTCCCGGTACCTGGTTCCCTGCCGGTAGATGCGCTTACGCTCCAGCTGGGTAGACAGGTCATGTACAAGGCTGCCTACGTATTTTCCGCTGTTGTTGTTGGTTAGAATCCTGGTCAGGCGTTTATTGTGGACCAGGGTGTGTGGAGTGGAACGCCAAGGTGCGGGCACGGCCGCGCCGCCCACCTGTGCCCTCCCTCACCTCTGGCCTTCTGGGCTCGATAGTGTTCGATGGTGTTTCGCACTAGCGCCCCTTTTACAAGTTGAAAGCGATGGGCATCGGCGGAAAACTTCTTAAATGGATCGAGAATTTCCTCGTCGGCCGTTCCTGAATTGTCTGCGTGGAGCAACAGCAATAAAGGGGCACAGTGATAGGGAGTGGAGTCCCACAAGGCTGAGTGCTCGGAACGACCCTCCTTCTCTTGTTTGTTAATGATTGTATGGAGGAGTTTGACTTTGATTATGCCATGTTGGCAGATGATGTTAAAAAATGGAAAGTTATCCACGCGGCTGCCGATTAGAACAACTTTCAAGAAAATCTTTGTCGACTGGACGAGTGGTCCCGCAGATGGTACCTATCTGTCAGTTTAAATAAATGCACCATACTGCGTCTAGGAAATCGAAATCGGATCCATAATACGCGACAATGTTATTCCAACGGGATTCCACTCCGGGAATCGGACATTCATTAGGATCTAAGAGCTCGGATTGCAGACATCTTAAAGCTCGGAACGACCCCCTTTCTTTTGTTTTCAATGATTGTGTAGAGGAGTGGAACTGGAACCGTGCCACGTACGCAGACGATATTAAAATCTGGAGTCATCCATGAGGCTGCCGACTAGACTAACTTTCAAGAAAATCTTTGTCGACTGGATGAATGGCCCAACAGATGGCTTGTATCCCTCAATTTGTATAAATTCACCACACTGCGTCTAGGAAACCGAAGTAAGGTCCATACTACGCGTCAATATCATTTAAACTTGATGCCGCTCCGAGAAGCAGAAAGTCAGAAGGATCTCGGAGTCAGAATTGCAGACGCCTTAAAGCCTTCTACGCAATGCTGTAAGGCAGCTAAAGCCGCAACTTCAATGCTGTACCCCATCAGGCAGGCGTTCGTAGTTTTAGACGAAGAATGCTTCTTCAAAGTCTTTGGCATATTGTGAGGCCGCCGCTTGAATATGAAATCCAGGCCTGGTGTGACGACGTTTTTCCACTTGCCACGACAAATGACTTCTGGAGACATCCCTTCGGATTACGTGTTCACAAAGGAAGACTGGATGGGAGAAAGTATTTTTTCTCCAACAGCGTCATCGAACAATGGAATAACGAGTCCTGGAAGCGCTTGACCAACAACGTCAGTTTTGCCGCAAGCAAATTTGTGTCCCGTTTCAAGCGCACGATAGGTGGGATAACTCATGAAACGTCAACCAAAATCCCGAAGTGGGTTTTCGTTTCGAAAAGATTAATTAAGCAGAGTCGTAAAACTAATCGTCATACAGAATAATTCTACAATAATTCAGTTACCTCAGGATGCCAACTTTCGAATGAATTTCTTTCTGCCTGCATGCAAAAAAACTGTATTCTGTAAAAATAACTACTCAATCAGCACGCATTTTTTCATTGATTTTCGATGCCCTTAAAAATTCGATTATATTTCATGAAAAAGTGCAAAAATTATTCATTTTTTGCTCATTCGATAGACAATTATGTCTTTTTCCAATTTTATATTCAAAGGAGTGGTATAATTCCGTTTTTTGAGAACTTTTCCAATTCCCGAATAATTTTGAACACGATCTGTGTTACACTTGCATTCAGGGTAACCAAACTTCAAGTCATATATTTTCCGCACGCGGAAAGTCATACATCCCTCCACGGAATAAAAAGGAGCCCATACTGGTTTCATAAAATTTAGCAGTGGATTCAAGCCATATTGTAAACTTTACAAGGCACGATGGTAAATGCAGAGACATGACGTTTTATTAACGGCCATTTCACCGTATTAATTTCTCAAAATTAGAAACTTTTTGAAAACCGAATTTACCGCTTTTTCGATTATAAAACTGTAATGAGACGCAATTTTTACCGAAAAAGCAAAAGAATGAATATTTTATGCATATTTTCCATGAAATATAATTTAATTTTTAAGGCCATCGAATATCAACGTGAAAAATGCCAGCTGCTGAAGTAGCCATTTACTACAGAGTATAGTTTCTGCATGCAGTCGGAAAGAATTTCGTTCGAAAGACGTCATCCTGAGGTGACGGAATTATTACAGAATTATGCTGTAAGACGATTAGTTTTACAACTTTTCTTAACAAATCTGTTCGAAACGATAACGCATTTCGGAATTTCGGTTGGTATTCCATGAGTTAGCCCACTTGATAAATTAATCTCGCCTTTTTTCTTCCAAGTGGTGTTCGCGGATACGTGCAGCGGCCAATTTTTTGGCCTGACCAAAATTCGTTGCATTTCAGATGTCGCATGGAGTCTTGTACAATAAGTCCCGCCGGAATATCTTTGAGGCAGACCGATGTGTAAGACATGCGTCAGCCCTCCACTGTAGGATTGGAGTCTTACAATCCTTTGTCAATCACTCTATAGGCCATAAACAGCGTCGTTAGCAACAGCAGAACGCTCGGATAACGAAAGTTTAGAATTTCAGCAGTTTTGCACAATAGCTTTACGCCTGACGGCGGGCTAATGATTGAGCTTCGAAAATTTATGAATTAAAGTTTGTTGACTTTCCCAAAGTAATTTTTGTTTATATCCTAAATTTAAGGATTACTATCTTATAATATAGGCACGTATATGGTACAATAGTCAAGCTGGCATTACCAAAATACTTTAAATAATTATTGGTATGTAAGCTGCAGACACTGTTCAGCTCAGTCAGTAAAATGAACTGGTTTTTTTGACAACAAAGCCATATTTCCCTAGAATGAGACAGTTTTGCATTAAGCAAGTATCTTATTTCGATCCCACCAAAGTCGACGAATGGTCTTTCAAAATGTACATGCACATATGCACACGGTTAAGGATTAAAAGCTAACACCTATTTCAGAACCTTCGCATTTTTAATCACCTGATGAATTAACACACTGACTTGGAGTAAATCATTCGGAAGGAAACTTTTAAGGTTCAATCCGATTGGCGAACTGAGTATTTTAGCTAAATTTTATCACTTTCACAGGGATAACCACTTAGTATTAATAACCCGCCGACAGACAGCCAGTATTATACGCATGTTCATACATTTCTGAGGAGACAAAAGGCATCGTGGATCCGAGCCCCTCGTAGCTGTGCAATGTGACTGTAGATTCTCGGCGAAATACGGGTGTCTGGGCTTTTAATTAGCATCTGTTCTGTCAAATATGGTAAATCCGACAGCCTGTATAAATATCGCCTCACTCCACTCGCCCTCAATAAACATTCATAGATAGCTTCTCATAGATCAAGTTTCGTATTCAAACACTAAGGTACTGACTTGGAATTTGCGCGGCTTAAAAAAAACAGGAAGTACTAAGAGTTTTCACAATCCTGCATTGCGAAAGCGCTAAAGATACAGAGAGAGAGGATAATATTTAATTGATGCACAATCGGCAGCGAAACTCGTGACATGTGGTAAGACTCACCAAAAAAACCAAATAAACCAGAAACTCGATTAATGGGCCTAATTACCCTAAGTAGATTAACTCAGTTAGTTGACTTTAGGAGAGGTCAGAAGACACGGTACGCCCCATGTTGCTAATGAGATGACCCACATCGCACCTTACATTGATGGTCGGGTTCACGTGGTAGGAAATTTGTCTTTCTAAATCTGGGCCAATCTCTCACTCTCCGTCTAACAGGACGATAAATATTGGGACTACGCGCTCACCGATCGTTCTTACGGAACTTACTCATTCCGTTGTGCCTCGATCCCAAACAGCAGCCTCACAGCGGCGCATTGTATAGGCATAATGATGCTACCGACAAAGACATGGGGGACTGGAATGGCCATTTCTGGCTTATTAGCCGTCGTCAGCCAGTCACACCCAAGCCCGAAGTGTGGACCTCCCGAGGTTTGAACTCGTGACCTGTTTGTTAGAAGTCCGCGCCTCTAATCACCGGGCCACGGACTCGTTGCCCTGTCAGTTTTCGATCGGGAATAAACAATGTTATGTGACGTTCACCGCTCGCTCGATGGAAAACCGACAGGGCAACGGGCCCGTGGCCCGGTGGTTACAGGCGTGGACTTCTAACAAACAGGTCGCGATTTGGACCCTCGGGTGTTCTACACTTCGGGGTTGTGTATGACTGTCTGACGTCGGCTAATAAGCCAGAAATGGTTATTCCAGTCTCTTTTGTCTTAGTCGGCAATACCATACTGCCTATGTCATGCGCCGCTGTGCGACTGCTGGTGGGGCTCGAGAGAGAGACTGTAAGGCACAACTTAACGAGTGAGTTCCGTAATAACAATCGCTGAGCGCCCCCTACCATAGTCTCCCGGTACCTGGTTCCCTGCCGGTAGAAGCGCTTACGCTATCGCTGGGTATACAGGTCATGTGCGTGGCTGCCCACTTATTTTCCGCTGCTGCTGTTTGTTAGAATCCTGGTCAGGCGTTTATTGTGGACCACGGGATGTGGAGTGGAACGCCAAGGTGCGGGCACGGCGGCGCCGTCCACCTGCGCTCTCCCTCACCTCCGGTCTTCTGCACGTGAAAGCGTTCGATAGTATTTCGCACCAGCGTGCCGTTTTACAAGTTGACAGTGATGGGCATCGGCGGCAAACTCCTTAAATGGATCGAGACTTTCCTCGTCGGCCGTTCACGAATTGTCTGCGTATATCAACGGCAATAAAGGAGCACAGTAATTGCGAGTGGAGACGCACATGGCTCCGTGCACGAAACGACAACCCTTTCTCTTATTATCAATGATTGTGTAGAGGAGTGGGACTGAAACCGTGCCAGGTTCGCAGACGATATTAAAATCTGGAGTCATCCATGAGGCTGCCGACTAGACTAACTTTCAAGAAAATCTTTGTCGACTGGATGAATGGCCCAACAGATGGCTTGTATCCCTCAATTTGTATAAATTCACCACACTGCGTCTAGGAAACCGAAGTAAGGTCCATACTACGCGTCAATATTATTTAAACTTGATGCCACTCCGAAAAGCAGAAAGTCAGAAGGATCTCGGAGTCTGAATTGCAGACAACTTAAAGCCTTCTACGCAATGCTGTAAGGCAGCTAAAGCCGCAACTTCAATGATGTACCCCATCAGGCAGGCGTTCGCAGTTTTAGATGAAGAATGCTTCTCCAAAGTCTTTGGCAGCTTGTGAGGCCGCGCTTGAATATGCAATCCAGGCCTGGTGTAACGACTTTTTTCCACCTGCCACGACAAATGACCTCTGGGGACATCCCTTCGGATTATGTGTTCACAAAGGAAGACTGGATGTGAGAAAGTATTTTTTCTGCAACCGTGTCGTCGAAAAGTGGAATAACGAGTCCTGGAAGCGCTTGACCAACAACGTCGGTTTTGCCACAAGCAAATTTGTGTCCTGTTTCAAGCGCACGGTAGGTGGGATAACTCATGAAACGTCAACCGAAATCCCGAAATGTGTTTTCGTTTCGAAAAGTTTAATTAAGCAGAGTTGTAAAGCTAATCGTCATACAGAATAATTCTACAATAATTCAGTTACCTCAGGAGGCCAACTTTTGAATGATCTTCATTCTGTCTACATGCGAAAAAATTGTATTCTGTAAAAATAACGACTAAATCAGCACGCATTATTCTCAATAATTTTCAATGCTCTGAAAAATTAAATTTTATTTAATGAAAGATGTGCAAGAAATATTTATTTTTTGCTCATTCGATAGACAATTACGTCTTTTTCCAATTTTATATTCGAAGGAGTGTTATAATTCGCTTTTCGAAATGTTTTCCAATTCTCGAATAATTTTGAACCCGATCTGTGTTACACTTGCATTCAGGGTATCCAGGCTTCAAGCCATACATGTTCCGCACGCGGAAAGTCATACATCCCTCCACGGAATAAAAAGGAGCCCATACAGGGTTCATACAATTTAGCAGTAGATTAGAGCCATATTGTAAACTTTACAAGGCACGATGGTAAATGCTGAGACATAACGTTTAATTAACGGCCATTTCACCGTATTAATTTCTTAAAATTAGAAACTTTTTGAAAACCGAATTTCACCCCTCATTCGATTATAAAATTGTAATTAGACGCAATTTTTTACCGAAAAAAGCGAAAGAATGAATATATTATGCATATTTTCCATGAAATATAATTTAATTTTTAAGGCCATCTAAAATCAACGTGAAAAATGCCAGCTGCTGAAGTAGCCATTTACTACAGAGTACAGTTTCTTCATGCAGCCGGAAAGAATTTCGTTCGAAAGCCGTCATCTTGAGGTGACGGAATTATTACTGAATTATGCTGTAAGACAATTAGTTTTACAACTTTTCTTAATTCATCTTTTCGAAACGATAACGCATTTCTGAATTCCGGTTGGTATTCCATGAGTTAGCCCACTTCATAAGTTAACCTTGCCTTTTTTCTTCCTAGTGGTGTTCGCGGATGCGTGCAGCGGCCAATTTTATTGCCTAACCACAGTGCGTTGCGTTTCAGACGTCGCATGGAGTCTTGTAGAATAAGTCCCGCCGAATATCTGTGCGGCAGGCCGATGTGTAAGACATGAGTCAGCCTTTCGCTGTACGATTGGAGTCTCACAATCGTTTATCAATCAGGCTATAGGTCACAAGCAGTGTTGTTGGCAACTTATTTAATCCAGCAAAAACAGAACGCTCGGATAACGAAGGGTGAGAATTTCAGCAGTTTTGTACACTTGCAATACCTCTGACGGCGGGCTAATGATTGAGCTTCGAAAATTTACGAAATAAAGTTTGTTGACTTCTCCAAAGTGCTTTTCGTTTAAATCCTAAATTTAAGGATTACTATCTTCTAATACAGGCCCGTATATGGTTCAATAGTCACGCTGGCATTCCCAAAATACTTTAAATAGTTATTAATATTTAAGCTGCAGACCCTGTTCAGCTCAGTCAGGCAAATTATCCGGTTTTTTAACAACAAAACCATATTTCCCTTGAATGAGACAGTTTTGCATTAAGCAAGTATCTTACTTCGATCCCGCCAAAGTCGACGAATGGTCTTCCAAAATGAACATGCACATATGCAAACGGTTAAGGTTTAAAAGCAAACACCTATGTCAGAACCTTCGCATTTGTACTCAACTGATGAATAAACGTACTGACTTGCAGTAAATCATTCGGAAGGAAATTTTTAAGATTATATCCGATTGGTGAAATGAGTATTTTAGATAAATTTTATCGCTTTAACCGAGAAAACCACATAATATTAATAACCTGCCAACAGACAGCCAGTAGTATACGCATGTTTATACATTTCTGAGGAGACAAAAGGCACCGTGGATCCGAGCCCCTCGTAGTCGTGCAATGTGGCTGTTGATTATCGGCGAAATACGGGTGTCTGGGCTTCTAGTTAGCATCTGTGCTGTCAAATATGGTAAATCCGATAGCCTGTATAAATATCGCTTCACTCCACTCGCCCTTAAGAAACTTTCGTAGATAGCTTCTCTTAGTTCAAATTTCGTATTCAAACACTAAGGTACTGTCTTGGAATTGGCGCAGCCTAAAGGAACAGGAGGTGCCAAGAGTTTTCACAGTCCTGCATTGCGAAAGCTCTAAAGATACAGAAAGGGGATAATCCATAATTGATGTACAATCGGCAGCGAAAATCGTGACATGTGAGAAGTCTCACCAAAAAAACCGAATAAACCAGAAACTCGATTAATGTGCCTAATTACCTTAAGTAGATTAACTCAGTTAGTTGACTTTAGGAGAGGTCAGAAGACACGGTACGCCCCATGTTGCTAATGAGATGATGCACATCGCGCCTTACCTTGATGGTCGGGTTCACGTGGTAGGAAATTTGTCTTTCTAAATCTGGGCCAATCTCTCTCTCCGTCTAACAGGACGATGAATAGTGGTAGGGGGCGCTCACCGATTGTTCTTACGGAACTCACTCGTTCCGTTGTGCCTTATGGAATCTCTCTCGAGCGCAATCAGCAGCCGCACAGCGGCGCATGATATAGTCAGAATGGTGTTACCGACAAAGACACAGGAGACTGGAATGGCCCATTCTAGCTTCTTAGCCGTCGTCAGCCAGTCACACCCAACCCCGAAGTGTAGAACACCCGAGGCTCGAACGCGTGAACTGTTTGTTAGAAGTCCACGCCTCTTACCACCGGGCCACGGGCCCGTTGCCCTGTCGGTTTTTGACCGGGAAAGTACAATGATAGGGGACGCTCACCGATCGTTCTTTCGGGCTATATTCCCGATCGGCAAATAATTGCATATTTTTGCTCTACTGACTGCGCGTTGACGGTTTTTGAGTAGAACGCTGTTATTCCATAGTAGCTGATGGATTTCAGCGCAAATATTCATATCGGCTTTCGAGCTATGCCTAAAAAGGTCTGGGTGAGGACAGGTAGTGTAAACCTTCTAGGTATGATATGTGTAACCAACTACTTCAGTTGTTTTAGTAGGCTTTGATTTGTCTACTTATTCATACCTACAGGAGGTTTACCCTTGAGTTTTACCTAGTACACTGATATAGACACAAGCACCGAGTTGTTTTGGCATGATCTTTTTCAAGGATAATTTATTTAACTTGAGGTTGTCTTTGGTTTTTGCCCCCCCCCTCCGTAATCCCTTCCTTCAAAAGGGTAGATGCACATCAAGTAGGTGGTTGACCCTCGGACACAGCGTTCGTTGTCGCCAGTAGCAAGCTGGCGGGCGGACAGAATGGGATCAAGTGAGATTCTAACCACAAAAGTGAGGGTCAAACGCTCACTTGATATGCTTATATACCTCACTTTATCAGGCCTATGACGTACTGATGATCAGTAACGACAGTGAAACAGCTGTCTGCGTCTGACCTGTTGCACTCATAGCGAGCTGCTCATGTATTATATGTGGTATATGTCCTCTGACACAGCGTTCGTTGTCGCCAGTAGCAAGCTGGCGGGCGGAAAAAATGGGATCGAGTGAGATCCTAACCACAACAGTGAGGGTCAAACGCCCACTTGATAGTCCGAAAATAATTCATATTGACTTTAATAATTATTGATATGTGAGTTGCAGACACCGCTCAAATCAGTCAGTAAAATGAACTGGTTTTTTTGAAAACAAAACCATGTTTCCCTCGAATGAGACAGTTTGGCATTAAGCAAGTATTTTATTTCGATTCCACAAAAGTCGACGAATGGTCTTTCAAAATGTACATGCACATATGCACACGGTTAAGGATTAAAAGCTAACACCTAAATGAGTATTTTAGCTGTCTTTTATCACTTTCACAGGGATAACCACTTAGTATTAATAACCTGCCAACAGACAGCCAGTAGTATACGCATGTTTATACATTTCTGAGAAGACAAAAGGCACCGTGGATCCGAGCCCCTCGTACCTGTTTAATGTGGCTGTAGATTCTCGGGGAAATACGGGTGTCAGGGCTTTTAGTTAGCAGCTGTTCTGTCAAATATGGTAAATCCGACAGCCTGCGTATACTGTATAAATATCGCTTCACTCCACTCGCCCTAAATAAACTTTCATAGATAGCTTCTTTTAATTCAAGTTTTGTATTCAAACACTAAGGTACTGTCTTGGAATTGGCGCGGCCTAAAGAAACAGGAAGTGCTAAGTGTTTTCACAGTCCTGCATTGCGAAAGCGCTAAAGATACAGACAGGGGATAATCTATAATTGATGTACAATCGGCGGCAAAACTCGTGATATGTGGTAAGACTCACCAAAAAAACCGAATAAACCAGAAACTCGGTTAATGAACCTAATTACCTTAAGTAGATTAAATCAGTTAGTTGACTTTAGGAGAGGTCAGAAGACACGGGACGCCCCATGTTGCTAATGAAATGATCCAAATCGCACCTTACCTTGATGGTCGGGTTCACGTGGTAGGAAATTTGTCTTTCTAAATCTGGGGCAATCTCTCTTTCTTCATCTAACAGGACGATAAATAGTGGTAGGGGGCGCTCACCGATCGTTCTTACGGAGCTTACTCGTGCCGTTGTGCCTTATGGAATCTCTCTCGAGCCCAACCAACAGCCGCACAGCGGCACATGATATAGGCAGAATGATGTTACGGACAAAGACACGGGAGACTGGAATGGCCATTTCTTGCTTATTAGCCGTCGTCAGCCAGTCACACCCCACCCCGAACACCCGAGTTTCGAACTCGCAACATGTTTGTTAGAAGTCCTCGCCTCTTACCACCGGGCTACGGGCCCGTTGCCCTGTCGGTTTTCGATCGGGAATATACAGTGTTAGGAGGCGCTCACTGATCGTTCTTACGGTGTATATTCCCGATCGGAAAATACCGGCAGCGCGACGGGCCCGTGGCCCGGTGGTTAGAGGCGTGGGCTTCTAACAAGTAGGTCGCGAGTTCGAACGTCGGGTGTTCTACACTTCGGGATTGGGTATGACTGGCTGACGACGGCCAATAAGCCAGAAATGGCCATTCCAGTCTCCCTTGTCTTTGTCGGTAATATCATTCTACCACCTTCTCCTAATCATAGCTTCGGTTATTTCCTCCGCTCTGGTTAGGAGGTCAAGCAGCGGTTGTCTGAAATTTCTGCGACTTAGAGCCAGTGTTCCGTATTTTGGAAGGAAGAAAGCAACCATTATTACTTCCTGTGCTCATAATCGCATTTTATAATTGTGCACAAACTTTACAAACCTTCACGTGCTCCTGTGGGGAGAATATAATGGTCGCACGAGCCGGAATTTATCCAAAAAAATAAAAGAACATCTCCCGGCATGGTTGGGAAAGGGTCACATAAAGAACATCAACAGGTCGATCCTCGCGCGCATGGTAGACACAGACCACCGCGCAGACGCCAGAGAGGCCTCCAGAATGATTTACAAGGTCCCATCAAGCTGACAAAACTACTTTAGCTACGGCAGAAGTGACTGCAATCAGGCTACGCCGACCGGCCATATGTGCACAGAAGAACTTCACACAGGTCCCACAGTTTCCATGGCTCAAAGCCACCACGCCAGCCAACCGCATATAATTACGTTCCTCGGGGTTCACCTCCCTGTCTTTGACTGAAATTTTGGTGTTTCACTTTCCCCTCCCATTCCCCTCCCCTCTCCAAACACGAGCTAAAGCTTAACTACCTAATTGCCCTTAGCTTTTAATTCATTACTTTAATAGTCGTATAAATTTACAGGCCTAAAGAGAATTTATCGAAAGCATACGTATGCTCGCCAAATTGCATTTTGGGATATTTATTTCCCATATATTTTTATTTTGGAGTAGTTAGTTGACTTATCATAAAGAAACAGGCAGGCGTTTATACTTGCTTTATTTTACTTTTGATTTATTCATTAGGGTGTTTTTCCATAGCTGCTCTAATACTCATGTGTATCATGCCATCTCGCAGTACATTCTTGCAGTTGCAATTTCCTGCGCTTCCAGTTCTTTTCTCCTATTGGTTGTTCATTCAGTTGGTCCCGCAGTTGTCGTAAATTTGCAGGTGGTGGGTTATTCGATTGCACTTTATTTGTTGAGAGTTGCTTTTTGTATATTTCTCGATCAACGTGCTCTCTGCCGTTGTTATGTATGGACGTAAAAAAAAGTTCAAAAGAAATCCATATATTTATAAGCTTTGTTGAACGTATTTCCCTGCCTCTATGTGATATTGTCCCATCTGTAAGACCCCTATTACAAGAGCTTAGGGATACTGGTTACGAGGTGGGGTTACACAACCTCCCATTGCCAGGGTATGTTATGAAGAATTTGCTCCAAGTTCGTGCGTAAATTTCCCCGGAAATTTAACAAGACAAAGATCAACCAGGTTGTTTGACATAAAAGCATGCCATGTATTCTCAGCAACGGCTGTAATGAGCTGTCAAATGGCGCAGAATGCAGGTGTTACCAACTGGGACGGGAAACACTGGGATAACGGGTTCCGGTTTAATGCGCCTTGTCAACAAGCCCTACGCGAACCCAGGTATGAAGTGCCTGGGGATGAAACACGGATTTCCCTACCATTGAGCGCCTTTGAAGTCTGAGAATCTGCCAGGGAGCAACGGGTCTGTTGTTTTGCTGATTGTAATTAGGGGTAGTACCAAGTATGAAAGGGTGTCTACTAATCAGGTTTGAATGTGTTCTTGTTCCATTGCGCAATTACGCTCACTGTAGAGCCCTTACAACCAGCGATATAGCAATTGACTGTCAAGTGTGTAATGGGTCGACACACGACAGTTCACAAATCCGAAGTCAGGAAGGACGGATTACTTTGGACAGGTTTTACTGATGCGAAATAGGGTGTGGGAGGTTCAGCAAGCAGGTGCATCAAGCTCCCTCCACATGCGTATGTGTATATTTGTGGGGTGTAGGGGTGGCGAGCGGGGGGTTCACGTGACGGGCGTAGTAGGCCGCTCACTTGCTTGCAGGTGTTTACTACGCCTAGCGTCGACTAACTGACACCCAAATCTCAAATGTGGCTCCCCGAAGATAGGCTCTCCGTGGCGGCTGCACCAAGCTACCCGATTCGGCCGGTGGGTTAGACCAGGTGAGGGTCTCCGTGTATGCATCTCCACACACGGTAATTCTGCTCCCTCTCACCTCCGCTGGTCGCACGCACCACCACATCGACACTTCGCAGGTGTGATCCCGTCTGTAACCCCGCAGGAGGCCACAAGCGCTCGACAAGCCGCTGACACAGTGGCTGGAAGACCTGCCACCTTCCCCTGTCCCTACTCTCTCTCCTACCTACCTACCCTACTCTACTCTCTTACCCCACGGTCGAAATCCCAACGAGGAGAGAAACAACAATCACTTAGGTGGTCCAGGGCATTGGTCGTTCTTTCACTAAACCTAATGACACATAACAGAGAGTGGTATCCGTCTGGTGCGACAAAACAACCTTATTTGAGGAGAGCACTGCTTTCCGCTGGAAGGATCCCATAAAAGATGCCCTAAACAAAAGCTGGGTTCATAAAAATCTGCGCGCAGACCGTGGCTTGCTGACGCAAAACACACAGTCAAAACAACCAAACAAGAAACAATGTTCTCTGTCTTTCCCCCAAACCTCCTCAACGCCGCCTGGTAGGGTGAGTCCGCTCACTCTGGCAGCCTGGAGCTTTCGCTCCCTTTTAGACTGCCCGAGGAGCAACCGGCCGTAACGGGGGACGGCGCTGGTCGCGGGGAGACTGGCGCACTACAAGGTGGGTATCGCAGGGCTCAGCGGAACCCGCTTCTCCGAACAAGGTAAACTGGAGGAGGTGGGTGCCGGCTACACCCTCTTCTGGAGCGGTCGCTCCAAGGCAGAGCGGCAGGACACAGGCGTTGCCTTTGTCATCCGGAACGACACTGTGGGACGATTGACCTATCCACCACAGGGTGTAAACACTCGCCTGATGCGCCTCCGTCTGCCACTCTGGGGAGGAAAATTCGCCATAATCATCTGCGTCTACACCCACCCGATGACCAGCCCCGACACCGCAAGGGACAAATTCTACGAGGACCTGCACACCCTCTTGGTGACTGTTTCGAAGGCGGATAAGGTGACTGGCCTTTGTGACTTCGACGCCCGCGTCGGCACAGATCACGCTGCCTGGAGAGGGGTCCTGGGTCCCCATGTTCTCAACAGCTCCAATGACAACGACCTGCTTCTTCTATGAACCTGCGCAGAACACCAGCTCATTATGACGAACGCCTTCTCTTGCCTCCCGATGCAAGAGAAGGCCACCTGGATGCATCCTCGGTCGCGTCAGTGGCACCTGCTGGACTATATCCTCGTCCAGCGGCGAGACCAGCGGGAGGTGCTGACGAAAAAGGCGATCTCGGGTGCTGACGTGTAGGCCGGCCAGCGCCTCGCCACCTCGAAAATGCCAGTTTGCCTACAGCCTCGCGGGAGACCTCAATAATCTTAAATCTAAACCCCCCTTCGAATCCATGGCAAGGCTGCCTGCACTACGAGGTCCATATTCTCTTGTCCCACCAAAAGATGCCCAACATGTGGGTAGTTACAGTTTACAACGATGTCCATGCGACATTCCCTGCGCCGCTTGTCGTAAAGAGTGCAGAGTGCTCTGACCTCAGCGATTGAGCACGTGCTATAAAATTACGCGAAATATTCCAAGCACATGTGCAATAAAATAATAGGCTGATTGCTTTCAGGGGGTCATCAGAGACTTGGGCTCAAAACCGCCATTCGACCGTAAGGACATTCTTTTATTTTTATACAAAAGTTTACGCTAAAGACACTGAGGGAGGATGGCAGTTGATATAAATGAGCAATTTCGGGTGGGGCACCGCCAGTGTCAAGTTAAAGCTGGCGTCCCCGACGACATAAGTAGCCCTCATATGATCTGAGCAGAAGATTTGGACTTCGCGTAACAGACGAGAGGACTGAAAGACTCCATGGAACTCAGAGGGGCCACAGCGTTTGCGGAAAAGACGGAGGAGCAATGGGCAGTTGGGGAAGTGATGGGTCAGCAGGAAGCCAGGCGACCAGACACCTATCAGTTGATATTGAAGTTTTAGCCGCTGGGTGGACAATTACGTCATCAACACAACCAAGCCAATATCAGAACACCTCTGTAGTCAGACCGAAACGCAAGGGACCTGGATGATTAAGGGACAGGTGTCTAGAGATCCTAGGGTACGCAAGAATGGACAGGCAGGTGGGCACAAGCATTCGGACCTGAAGTCAGTAGAGTCTTTGGGAAATGAATCGATTGCGGCGGTGTGATAATGTACGGGCTTGAGGAGTATGACAAGATTTAGCGAAAAAGTGGTTAAGCACAGCATTTAAGACAAAAACCTGTTGAAGATGGTGCTTATCTGAGCTGGATGGAAGACATCCAGTAACATTTAAAAGTCATTTACATAAAGTAAATCTCTTTGTAGCTGTTTTGGTGAGCCAGAATCTTCGTCAGCACTAGCCATTACGATTCGCTTATCAACAAAGAAGGGGAGGAAGATATAGAAAACCTGGCCAACAAACGGGACGGCCACGCCGACAATGTTAACTTATAATCACGCCATCAGCACCCTCGGGGATATCACCTAAGCCTTGCTTATAGAGCAGTTTCTTTCGACATGCCACCCTCCTGATGCCAGAAAACTGTAAAACCTGTATTCCAGAAGTTAACATACGAGGGTCTGTGGATAGGGGAAGCAGCGTTATCGACAAATGCATGGGTCGACAAAAGTGCTGACGGGATGTATCGCAATATGTGCTTTTCCGCTCGGAGTTGGTTAGCAATGCCTGCTTGCAATTGGAGCGAAATTTTGAAAAACCTGGTAAGATAGATTACTGTTAAACGAAAAAATGGGTTTCATTTCTTAAAGTAAAAAGTGTGGGGTAGAAACTCAAAATGTCGTCAAGAGAATAATCAACACGAGTGTTGGAAGATACTGGGTCTACGAATGCTTAAAAAATCAAGGGACCTATATCGTTCCGATTAAGATAAGCACGAAGAGAAATAAAATATCAGTGCGATAAGGCGCCAACTTCCTCTAATGGGAAAGCGATAGATTGGGTGAGGAAATCTTCGTATCTCGTATAGGGTATGTAATTACCATCCAATGCCCGGCTGATATCAAACAGAGAGCGTTATGGATCAAATATGTGTCGACATATATCTTAGTACAATGTGGTTAAAACTTTCCTGCGTAGTAAATATAACTCCTCAATGATGCATTATACGTATGTTTGTCCGCAATTTATGAACTGTGCGTCAGCAAACATAACTTAGACGAATTTAACTATGAATTTGAATATTAATATGAATATGAAGGGTTTATGATGTATAACTGTGTGGGGAATGTTTACTAGAAGGTGGTTATATTTGGTCTAAAATATGTCAAAAATACCGGTCGTATGCGCACAGAAGAACTACATACGGACCCCACAGTGGCCATGGGTCAAAACCACCAACCCCGCCACCCGTATATTATTACAGATGGTTTTAAAAATTGAATTACGTTTTTTATAATACTATTCAATGATACGCGACAACCATCGGCGCGCTTAGTATATAAACACTGCAGTAGAAGATATGATTTCGAAAAATCTAAAATTAAATCAAATAGAATTAAAACGGTGTAGGCTGTATAACTGTGCGAGAAATGTTTAAAAGAAAGTGGGAGTGTTTATAAGGGTTTAAAATGTATAAACACAACCACAAAACGCATGGCTTTGAGTTCGCGCATTTTTACTATTCGAAAGTGGTTCTTGAACGCAACGCTCAAGGTCGAGATGAGTAGCTATAAAATCCTATTAACTAGAATCTTCAGATGACGGTAATTATATCGTCCAACTCACAACCTCTCACCAGGTGTTGAATCGTCAGGCTAGGCGGCATTGCAACGATCCTGAGAAGTGCAGAAGATAATTCAACTCGGAGAGTGACAGTCACATGATCTAAATGGTGCTGTTGCTGTGGGGTCCAACGCAAAGTCGGACCCTGGAATGAGTATAATCATGCCTAATAAATGAGCAGTGCTAGCTTCTTACCACAAATCTCATGGACGTCAAACAACCGGATTCTAAGATGCGCACGTCAAAAGTGGCGAAATTCCCAAAACTACTAGCAATAACAATCATTACTCTCTTTATACGGGAGATAGTGGATCTCCTGCAGCCAATAGCGTCTGGAGGTTTGTTTTAATTGATCTCTAACTGGTACGTTAGCTGGATGCATATGGCCCCAGTCCGGCTCAACCAAGATCTGTTTGGAGCATGCGTGAGCATGAATTACAGAATTATCAGAAAATTAATTTATATGGCGGGGACTGAAAATGTCGCAGTTTCGGAGTCCTTATCTCTTTGTACGTCGCATGTCCTGCCAGAAATGACGTTACAGATGGCTAATAAGCGGACCTATAGCAAGCGTTATGTCGGAAGTCATGGTGCATGGGGCAGAAAGAGTACAAAGTAATTAATTCAGTTTGACGGGAATGGACAACATAATCGGGCATTCCATCAGCAAATTGTTTGACTGTTGTGAAGTTTCGTGAAATGATTCAGACAAAAAACACACCAGCAAGAGGGGCAGCAGAAGTCACGAATCAAAATGACCACATCATTCTTAACGATCAAAATTGTCGTGTGCACCGGTCGCGATACGGATTTCACAAGTCCCGTTGTGGCTTGCGGTTCTTTCTCGAGCCCCGCCATCAGCCATACAGCGACGCGTAGTTCAGGCAGAAAGGCATTAACGACAAAGACAACGGAGAGTGGAATGGCTATTTCTGGATTATTGATTGTCGTCAGTCAGCCATGTCCAACTCCCGAGGGTCGAGCTCGCGAAATCGCGCGTCCCGTCTAACATTGTTATATTGCCCAATCGCAGTCGACGGGACAAGGAACCTTTGGCTCAATGGTTATTGCGTCGGACTTTAAACCAAATGATGGGGGGGGGGGGATCAAGCCTCAGATGTTGCAAACCCCAGGCCGCCTACGGTATGGCTGGCCGATGAGGGCTAACAGGCTAGAACTGGTCATCAACTGACCCTCGTCTCCGTCGGTAATGATATTCTGCCCAAATTAATTTTAAGCAAGACAGGGAATATAGAAGTATAAAAGAAACGTTGGAGATAACGGATTCGGCGTCCATAAATCGCCAGAAGGATGTCGCAGGAACGTGGACGTTGAATGAAAGAGACATTCTAAAGAATTGAAAGAAGGATTTAGCAAAAAGGGGCAATGGGAGATTGGACGACAGGGCAACAGCCGAATGCCGGGGAATGAGGTTTGCTTGGGAAAATATCGACTTAGGAATGCGAGATGTTCGCAGTCGAGACGCGCACTGGACTACCAACTGATAGGTAAGTAGTTGAACACGTCCAAGTGACCATGCAGTCGCATGATACATGCCACGCATCGGCAGCTGGAGACGAGTCTCCCTTTTAAATTGCATTATCAACAAACGAATCGTCAATGTTTTGTGCATGCAAGCAATCACTGCGCGACATCTGATTTCCATTTTGAAGCTGAGAAATATGAAGGGATGAAATGAAGGCCTTAATCATTACCCAGCTGTTATATAGACAAGTAGAAATCCGACTGCCAGGTCTGACAACCTGAGTGTAGATGCTAATCTGGAGAGGATCCAGCAGGCTAAGCCACAGGTAGATCTTTTTTAGGGAGGAGATTTTGCGGAACAGTACTGAATGCATCGAAGTAATCTCAAAATGAGCATGCGTACGTACTGCAGTCATCGTCTAACTCTCATAGAACGACAGGGCGAAGAGTATCTAAGGCACCGCGTCTGCCTTTTCATGCAGGTGCTACTGTGCGAGGAAATGGTGGAGAATGGCATAATAGTGTCAAGTGCAACTCCTTCAGCGAGCTCTAGATCCCATCATATTGAAAACTTCAACAGCCAATGCATCCTAGGGTCCTGGGCCGCGCCCGTTCTAAAATAAATGCCATCGTCAGGGAACACTTACTGAGAACCAGTTCACTGTTGGCAATTTGGCGCTCGAAACAATTAATGTCAACAGACAGGGCAAATTGCTCAACACCCTTCAGCACCAATGATGTAAATACTGACGATGTTGTTTAGAAGAATACATGAGGCCTCCACAAATCGAGCCAAGCTACAAGCAGTGGCAATCGCAGCTAAATGAGATTGAGGACATTGTCATCTATTCAAATGGTCTAGAAACAGTTTGTGCCAAAATTTACTAGCATCCCAGTTAAGCGTCGTACGACCCACCTGCGTAAAGCGGGCAAAAAAAGAGATCTTTATTCAGTAGGCGTGCACTCCTTCATTGCTTCTCACAGCTCCTCCGCACAACTCCGCACACAGGAAGTTGTGTTTTTTTTAAAGCCTGCACGTTAATGATGTTGGTCTTAAGCTGCCGTGTGCATTAACTGTCCCACTGCACTTTAACTGTTCAAACCTACATGAGCGCATCGACTCCGAAGCGGACGTCTGTACTGATTCCTACTACTAATACTACTACTACTACTACTACTACTACTACTACTACTACTACTACTACTACTACTACTACTACTAAGCAACATTATCGTTAGTCGCAAAAGACGGCCAAATATCTGCTGAATACGTTCTTGTTAATTCCAGGAAGGATTAGTAAAATGCACTCAATTTTTTACACAAGCAAAAACTTTTGCAGTTCAAACATCTCCACCGTTCAGCACTGAATAATAATGTTGGAAAAACCCTGAAATCAGCATTTTGCAAATGACGACAGAAATTTGCTAAATTATACTCGGTGAAAATGTGAAGACTAGACATGACTTCAACGTGCATATATCGGCTGCGGACGTAGATACTCGCACTGATCGAGATTTTAGGTTGCTGCATGATATTACTGCAAGGCTCTCAGTTGGTGCGAGGCTCGATTAGAGAATGTGATTGCCGTATATGCTTTCTAATCTCCCTACCGATGACGGTTGTGAATAAAGTGCTCGGTTTCCCTAGCAAGACTCTAAATCAACTGTCTACTCAGATTCATTTTATTCACTTTTGAAAAACACGACGACCTCGGCGTGATTCAAATCCACGAGAGTAAGAACAAGGTTTGCGTACATCCAGCGTCCTAACCACCTGAGCTAGGAGGTTCCGATCAGCAGTCGTGGGTTTTAACGCATTTGGGACGAGTTCCCTGCTACGTCTACTGTAACACCACCAATTCGGACACAATAAGGCGACTGCAGATTAATTATATCAGCTTTAGTTTACTATTGTTGATTTTGTAAAATTAGGGACTTCAACGCAAAACAGATTCCCGAAATAAGGGTTTCTAGTACTAGTAATTTGTCAACTAAGCTCGTCGATAATTGGCATTTTGTTTTGATTATGTGCTTAAGGAATAATGGTAATAAATAATTGTGTTGATTTTTCTCAGAAATTCTCCAAACTGTGTAGTAATTAAACAAATATTGACTGCTCTTGTGTTTACCTCAGACCGCATCAGCGTTTACTTAGGCCTCACCTCTTAATAGTCATGCAAAAATAAGCTTTATACTAGGCAAATAATATGAGAACGTAATATGTCGGTCGGAGCGGAGCATTGTAATCTCCGTGGAGTTGACTATAACTCTCTGCACAAACCATCGCAATTGTCGTAGGATTGGCAACTAATGGTTGTAAGGAAATGGTGCGATTTGCTTAGAAACTGTCCATACTAGTTAATAACTAAACAAATTATGATTAATAAGCTTGTATTTACCCCTGAAAACCCTCTGGCATCTGAAGTTGCTTTTGGTCTCTCCCGTTAAGTTTTAGGCGAATGTGAGTAAGCTAAAATCGCGGTGTGCTGGCTGAACAAATCTCGAAAAGTCCGACGCACGAGAGCATTACGACTCGTGATTAACCATACAGATAACTACAGTTTTCGTCAGTGTCGAGTGAATTTAGAGAATTGTCCAAGAGAGAGTTGGATGCTGTAGGAAAATGAATATGAACCGCCACCTAACTTGAGTGAGTGAAATCTGTCCACAAGGCTCATTATATATTTCAGTTCCAGTAGGTAATTGCCGTTGCTATAAATATATCGCACAGAATAGCAGGAGGCTAGTAGTGGAAAAATATGTTCAGTTGTTCATCGCTCCGCGTTGCCTCCCCGATGTGCATGATTGGAATTTAAAACTGACATCACGAGATAACATTCACTAATCAGGTTACGGTTGGTGTTCATCGCGTGGAGCATTGGGGTTTCATACGAGAAACCCCCCCAGGGCGGCTCAGGGTAACCGGTGATCACGCAAACGGAGTACGCAGAAAGACAGGGGAGAATTTGATGACCACTTCTGATACATTGGCCGTCGCCAGTCAGACATGACCAACCCTGAATTTGCTTGAACCGGATTCGAACCCAGAACCATTGGTCATTAATTGTTAAATTTAACACTCCTACACCGAGCCACGAGTCCATTTTTTATAGGATGAGACTGTGAACATTCGGAATCGTATTTAAATGCCTTCATCCATAATCAAATAAAACAGGGTCAGCGTACCCCGAAGCCTGATACATCAACATCCTCCCTGGTGTAGTTTATATCACTGATCACAAACGACCCGATTATATTGACTATTGAATATAAAGCAAACAGTTTAAAAACTTAGCCAGTGATCCGCTGTTCTCCCAGCTTTAATCAGAAATATTAAGCATAACAGAAGATCGCTTACAAATCAGGCTATGGGAAGAACTCGTTCTCTTGGGCCCGTTTACTTTCTTCGCGATCAATGGCCAAATATTCCAGATCCGAAACACAGGTCGTTCGGACAGCTAATAGGTCAGAATTGAACATTCCACTCTTCCTTCTCTTTATCATTGGTTGCTGCTGTTTACAGCTGATGTTAATTTAGTCTTCACAAGAAGGCGATGAGAGCCGCGGCTAAAACGGGTCTTCTCGGCAGTTGCAATTCATAGAATAAGAACTTCGGAAAATCTCATTGGTAGGGGAGCGCTCACCGATCTTTCCTACGAAACTCACAAGTTAAGTTGTGTCTTACGGGCAACGAGCCCATGACCCAGTGGTTAGAAGCGCTGGACTTCTAACTAACATTTCGCGAGTTCGAGCCTCAGGTATTCACACCTCGAGGTTGAGCATGACTGGCTGACGACGGCTAATGAGCCAGAAGTGGCCATTCCAGTCTCCCTTGTCTTGTCGGTAATAACATTCTGCCTAAATCTAATTGGTGTTTGTAAGTCCCTGGAGAATGGAAGTTTAGTATGGCGGTCAAGATACTCCCAGTTACACATTAGGCTTTAATTATTGGCTCCCAAAAATTTTAAAAATGTAACTTCTTTGGATTTCAGCAGAAGTCCCAGCCTTAAATTAACGAACTTCATCAGTTTGGATTAAGATACGAATTCAATGTGCGAGAGCTTCGAAATAGATTTCGGGCTTCATAACTTAAGGCATATCCTGCTTTGAAATTTATGCGAGTACCTGTGCCAAACAAGATAAGATAACCGCACTTCATATGTTAGACTTGTTGGACGTCTGTTTGTCGTAAACCCCCCCGCCCATGACATCCCTTTCCCTATTCTGGAATCGGCTGCCAGTTGTATTAAATGTCTCCCACCTATTTAAGCCCCCTGAGGAGGCGTGAAATTGCACTTATATCTGAAGTTACGTAATAAAACCATCATCCGCGGATCGCACATGGACTCAGATCGCACAAGGTGACAGTCTCATAAAGGTCACATTAATTTAGCGTCTTCACCGTCAAGGCTGATCATCAATTAAAAAGAAAATTGAGTTAGTCCTCCAGATGACTACCAATCCAGATCTAGGGTAATGACTTGATTTGTCACGAGGATGTGTTCCATGTGTTCCTTCCTCTTCAACGCGCTTTTGACGAGACTGTCAACCGAAACCTCCTCCTCCTATGTAGTGTGTAACATACGCATATAATAGGTCGCAAATCTTATGAGGCAAGCTTCTGGTCGACATAAAATATAAAGTCGAGACGTTTATTGTGTCGTGGCATGCTAGATATTTGAGTCGCCTGTGTTATTGAATCTGCAGAAGGGTGATTTTTCCAGCTTTCTAAAAGTGTCTATGAATCTAAATAATAATCATGTGTCCAGAAACTGCACACAAGCATTACGTTCCCTATAGACGGTAAGATGTGGTTATGTAGCCCCACCTGATGGACACAATCCTGTTGGAGTTGGGGTTAGGGGTTAGTGTAAGGGGCTATGGTTAGGGGTTAAGACAAGTATTCTTCAACCACCCAGATTACAACTACGCATTCTCAGTGGCTTTCCTTTTGCATATTTCTACTTGATCTCGTCGCCTGTACGTTCCCCGCCCCACCTGTAAATCCCCTATTACCAACGGTCCCGTATTGCAGGTGTCCGGGATTTGTTTACTTCAGGTGGGGCTAAATAATCGCATCTGACCCACCTTTCTTCACAAAAAGTTGTCTGAAACATAACAGGAATTTACTATGAAGTATTTTAAAATGCGCTTGTAATTTAAAACTGCCGGTGTTAGCAATTATTGCAGAGGCACTAGTTAAACACCCAGACACATGCTTCGCCCGCATTTTGCACGAGGTAGCATTCAATAAGTGGGCATCTCAATTTGCCAAAGCGCCAACGCTTTAAAAATTGCACGAATGGAAATCAATTTTGCTGAATGCAGTGCCAAAAATCACATTACAGAGTCTTGTACGCTTTATAACGCGTTTTTACGTATTTTGAAGTGGCAAACGATGTCTTTTGATTGAAAACTCAGGATAATGTGCGGCGGGGAGAGTTCGCAATGTATGACTGGCTTTGGAGACCGGAAGCTTTTATGAAACGTCCACATTTGAAGATGCGAAATTCAAATCTGCAGAATCATGCTTCGATGAATTCCCCGTGACTTCCCATTCCCTATTCTGTAATCGACAGCCAGTTGCCTTCATTGTCTCATACCTAATTAAGGCCCCGTGACGAAACGTGAAACTCAAGGTGATGTCGGAAGCAACGAAATGACGCCATTATCCGCGGGCCACACGTGCGCTCAGATCGCACAATGTGACATGTCAGCTAAAGGTCACAATAATTTCCTGTCTTCACCCTGAAGGTTGTCCGTCAATTTAGAAGAAAATTGAGTTAGTCCTAAAGTTAACAATTAATTTAGTCGCGACTTCTAACGCATCGGAACTACGGTAGTGAGCACTGACTTGAATTGTCACGAGGATGTATTCGGCAGCATCGGACTCACTTCCTCCTCAACGCGCTTCAGACGTGTGCATGTTTGTCGACCAACTTAAAGTGCGACGAGACATAATGGCTGGCTTGACGTGCAGCACATCCTTCATCGGTGGCTAAAGTAGCCGGAATCTGACACAAACCGTTTAACTGACTGACAAAACTACCCTGAAGGTGCAAAAAGCAGGCGAATGTCTCATGGTGTTGTCTGAGAGATCCAGCCACCTACATCCCAGTTTCGTGTTTCTGATGCTTTGGGGGCAGTTGGTCTAGGTCAAACCTCCTTTAACCAGCGTATCAATGAAATTCACCGGTCATACCCGACACACACACATTATAGCAGGTCGACTACACAGTCGCATAACATGACCCCAAGCCATTCCCCATCGTTTCGTTTGTGGGTGACTTGAGGATAACGAGTTACAACCTTATCTGTGCTACCCAGACAAGCTGTAGGCATGATCTTATCTGAAGGCGTTGTCAATACTGTAAGATGAGATGTACTGACTGGACAGGCCAGGCACGCGTTTAGCCGATCGGATCATTAAATGTGTGGTCTGTGTCGGGCAGAGGAACTTACGTCAAATTGGTCACTGTTACCAACAGCGGCTCAATTCTGCAGACAGACCTGGGAGCGATTCAACACATTTCTCACTGCCAATAGAAGCGAAGCGACGAGTCCCAGGAAGTAGTCTTGAAGAAGGAGACACGATCGCCGGGACAAGTGACATCTCTCATAAAGGTCACATTAATTTAACGTCTTCACCGTCAAGGCTGATCGTCAATTTAGAAAAAATTTGAGTTAGTCCTCCATTTAAAAACTAATTTAGTCGCGACTTCTAGCGCATCGGATCTGTGGCAGTGAGCTCTGACTTGAATTGTCACGAGGATGTATTCGGCAGCATCGGACTCACTTCCTCCTTCCTCCTCAACGCGCTTCAGACGTGTGCATGTCTGTCGACCAACTTAAAGTGAGACGAGACACAGTGGCTAACATGGCGTGCAGCCCTTCACTCATCGGTGACTAAACTAACCGCAACCGTTTAACCGACTGATAAAGCTACCCCCAAGGTGCAAAAAAAGGTGAATGTCTGATTATGATGTCCGGGAGAACCAGCCACCTACATCCTAGTTTCGTGTTGCTGATGCTTTCGGGGGCAGTTGGTCCAGGTTTGGTTGGATGTCCGATCGCTCAAACCTCCTTTCTCCAGCGTATCAACGAAATTCACCGGCCATACCCCACCCAAACATTGCAGCAGGTCGACGACACAGTCGCATAACATGACCCCCAGCCATTCCCCATCGTTTCCTCTGTGGGTGATTTGATGATAACGAGTTACAACCGTATCTGTGCTGCCCAAAGAAGCTGTAGGCGTGATCTCATCTGAAGGCGTTGTTAGTGCTCTATGATGAGATATACTGACTGGACAGGCCAGGAGTGCTTAGCCGGTGGGATCAGAAAATGTGTGGTCTGTGTCAGGCAGAGGTATCTATGTCACATTGGTCACTGTTACCAACAGCGGCTCAATTCTGCAGACAGGTCTGGGAGCGTAAAACGAGGGGGAGACCGGCGCTGAAGAAAACTTCCTCAAAGAGATTCAACGCATTCTTCATTATAACGCATTTGGCGAGCTTGAATCCATCCTGATAGACATCACGTCGTGCATTGAAACGTGATTAAATGACTGGCTCACTTACCCCACTCGGCCGAATCTTATTTCGTGACCGTACCTGCAGTAGACAAGCCTCAGACTCGCCGCTAACCATAACCCCTGACACTAACCCCTTAACCCTAACCCTGACCCCTGAAACCAATCCCCAACCCCAACCCCCAACAGGTACGGCTACGAAATACGATCCTGACCTCTTCTCGTGACGGACGGTCAGGATTCAATGTCTCCTTCAAAACACGACCTTTACGTCTCTCTGGTGCAGACCAAGCCTTAGACACGTTATTAAGCATTGTCAGCCAGTGCATCTGCGGCAACATCTCGTAGGTGGCTAAAGTAGCCGGAATCTGACAGAAAACGTTTAAGTGACCGATAAAATTGCCCCTAAAGGTGCAAAAACAGGCGAATGTCTGATGATATTATATTAAGAACCAGCCGCCTGCATCGGAGTTTCGTTTTTCTGATCATTTGGGGGCAGTTAGTCCAGGTCTGGTTGATTGTTTGCTTTCTCAAACTTCCCTCCTCCAGCGTATCAACGAAATTCACCGGTCATACCCCACCCAAACATTGCAGCAGGTCGACTACACAGTCACATAACGTGGCCCCCAGCAATTCCCCTGACCCTGACCCACAACTCTAACCCCTAACAGGTACGGTAACCTGATAAGATCCTGTCTCCTTCTAAAGACGGACAGTCAGGTTTCAATGTCCCCTTCAAAACACGACCTTTACGTCCAAGCTTCAGACACGTTATTTAGCTTTGCCAGTCAGTGTATATGCGGCAACTTCTCGTAGTCCTGGCCACGCATTGGCCTCAGAGCCTATGAACACATTTCAGTATTTCAGTAATGTGCACCTATAAATTAGAAATCTTGGTTGTCGAAAATAAGTCATGTTTCTCAGAATTAAGATGCAAAAAATTCTTTTCTCACGCACTTTCGTAGAATTTGGTCAGTAAATGCACAGGATGTATTCGGCAGCATGGGACTCATCTCCTCCTTCCTCCTCAACGCGCTTCAGACGTGTGCATGTCTGTCGACCAACTTAAAGTGAGACGAGACACTGTGGCTAACATGGCGTGCAGCCCTTCACTCATCGGTGACTAAACTAATCGCAATCTGACAGAAACCGTTTAACCGACTGACAAAGCTACCTCCAAGGTGCAAAAACGAGTGAATGTCTGATTATGATGTCCGAGAGAACCAGCCACCTACATCCCAGTTTCGTGTTTCTGATGCTTTTGGGGGCAGTTAGTTCAGGTCTGGTTGATTGTTTGCTTGTTCAAACCTCCTTCCTCCAGCGCATCAATGAAATTCACCGGTCATGCTCCACCCAAACATTGCAGCAGGTCGGCAACACAGTCTCACTCGCGGCCTTTCGTTTGTGAGTGACTTGATGATATCTAGTTAGAACCGTATCTGTGTACAATTTGGTCTGTAACAGCAGAGTCCTCTGCTCGCCGGTATGAAATTAAAGCAGCCAAGCACAACAGAATTTATTAAAGCCAACAAAATTCCCGATAGCTGAACAATGCTACCCGTGGCTGCATGGAAGAAATAACGCAAGCCACTTGGTTTTGCACAGAAAAATCCATGGAATCATGAAGGTCATTGTTCAGTGATCACAGAATAATCAGACAGGATTTAGCATACTGAGATCAGAGGTTCTAATTGGAAATACAAACACGTGCTCTACATGAGGAAGCAGCGAGCAGTTTATCCGATGTCCCAAAAATTCCACGACATTTCAGGCATATACTCCAGTTTCAAATGTTTCAAGTTTTTAAGTTCCTCAGAAATCCATTCGCGGAATATTTGACTGTATCGGAAATGTAGATATCGCGTTTAAACGCCAAAAGTCTTGTCACAATAACGTCTTCTGCGTTTCAAATTGCGTTTGTGCATTGTCCGGTAGGAAATGAGACAGGGCGAGATTTTAATCCAATTTGGTTCGGCTCAACACCGCGAGATCCTCAAATCTCCATTTTTTTAGTAAACGGACAGAAAACGTTTTTGAACTTGTGAAGTCTAAGCACGCCATTACTGCCAGAATAAATACTTTTGAGATTTTCGAAAAAGGTGATTTGCGGGTTCGCAGAACCTGCCCGTGACCTTTGGAAACCCATTGCTTAGGTTGAATCTGTGGGCGTCGGTGCAAAATGAGAGAGAAATGAGAGAGTGAGGACGATGATGCGAAAGTCTCCCTCACAGCAGACTAATTCACAACGAATTCCCTACTCCACTAAGCTTAACGTCGCCGCCAGAATTTGATCGCTGTATTAGTCGGCTTTCTGTAGGACCAGCGTTCATGATACAATCCTGCGTTTCGAAATGCGGAAGGTGTCAAGAGAGGGTGAGGCTTTAATCCGATTTGTTTTGCTAAATTCCACGAGACCGTCAATTCTCCACTTTTTTTAGTAAACAGACAGAAAACAATTCTGAACTTCTGAAGTCTAGGCCTTCAACATTGCTAAAATAATCGCTTTTGGAATTTTCTGAAAACGAGGTGATTTATGGGTTCTCATAACATGCACGTGACTTCTGGGAACCTATTATTTCGGTCATTGCTGTGAGCGATTATAGGCTGTATTTGCCTTCTGACATCGGTGGAGAATTTGAACGTACTCAGAAAGCAATGCGTTCAGTATTGGACTATTTTAAAAATAATGCTGCTTCATGGAAACAGCAGAAATCGTTCCGTCAAAACGTATTCTGCGTTTTAAAATTCGTCATTAGGTGTTCCCATAGGTGCCTGGACTGAGTAAGACTTCAAGCCAAATGGTTCTAATCACTTCTAACAAGCACCCGCCCATAGTTTTAAGTTATCGAGCAGAAAATATATTTGAATTTGTAAATCTTCAACTTTTCTTGATTATTCGACTGAAAAGATTCGGGAATATAGAAAAGGCGGCAAAGCGGCTTTGCCTGTGACTTTTGTTTAGGTCAAAGCTGTGCGCGTTTATTGTCCGTATTTGATATTGGCGACTGTGTTGGTCGGCCGATATCGGTAATTTAGAATACCAGACTACGTGGCACAATCCCATTAAGTTTCCATGGGAAGCAGCAAAACGTGAACATACTAAAGTCAGGTCCATGTTTTCTTATGCACAAATCCTGTCACCAAAATAATGAGAAAATTTGTGGGCAGTTCCACCGAATCCTGCGATGTCTGGTTTTCAGATAGAACAGTATAAACCGTCTCCTCCAGAATTTGGTTGGGAAAATTGCTTGACCATTGTGGACTGTCATTGAGCAGTGAGATCAAATATAAAACAACGGAAGAGAGCAATCAACGGAAAATAAGTGAAAAATCTGGAGAATGATAAAGAGTGATACGGAAAATACAGTCTGTGAAAAATCCCTTGATAAACGCCTGAGACAGGAACACAAACATCGACTGGGACAAACAAATTCGCTAATTTTATTAAACTGAGGCCTTTCTTGTGACCTTGGCATAATTGAAGTATTCCCCTTCAGATATTCTATGTTCCAGTATGGGCTGCCAGAATAGTCGACTGGTCTCTATCGCGCACATACGTGGGGATTATAGACTCCAGGTAAACCTCGGAGTTCAAAAGGCAGTTTGGTGGGCTTTCGATAAATTTTCCCTAGGCAGGAACGTTTATAGGGCCGCTGAAGTAACAAAATAAAAGATAAGGGCATGTAGATAATTATGCTGTAGTTCGGGTTCGGGGAGGGGAGGGGTAGAGTGAAACGTCAAACCTACAGTCAGCGCCAGGGAGAGGGTGGATCCCGGGAAGGTAAATATATGCGGATGGCTTGCTTGTTGGCTTTGAACCATGGCAACTGTGTGACGTGTATAATGTTCTTCTGTGCGCATATGGCTTATCAAATATGCACGAAGATGGCACACCTGTTCGTCCAATCCTCGATATGAGGGACTCACTGTACCGTGCAATAGCCAAACGGCTGGCGGAGAACCTTAATCATCTGCAATATAAACTAGCATCACATCTGGCTGTTGAAGTAATGGATGGTGTTTCACTCTCGCCCTACCCTCCCCTCCCATCCGCTCCCCAAACCCGAGCTATAGAATAATTATCTACATGACCGTATCTTTAAATCATTACTTTAGCGGCCGTATAAATGTACACACCTAGGGAGAATTTTCGAAAGCAGGCGTATGCTCACCGAATTGCCTTTTGAATTTTCCCATGGGAATTTTCGCAAATCTAAAACCTCACTATGTGACACGCAGTACTGCAATCGGCCACGCTTGGAACGCTTAGTCAATTAGTAATAGGTTCTTGCTTCTGAACGCATATTTAACCGGCACCAACTTGCCTGAACGGCTTATTTACGTATTCGCCGTTCGTTGAGGAAGACCTGCATGCAGACCAGATTCGTAGTAAATTTCATTCTCGTCTTCACAGCAGCCATCATAGAAGTGCTCATGCCTAGGTTCCAGTTTCTCGTTGATCTTGTGCATGTCGGAATGGGAGTCTTGGCGAGTCAGTTCGTCCTCAGTTGAGAGGAAAATGGTTTTTGCACCAAGAACGTGACCTAGAGTGCAGTGAGGAAGTTCATGGTCTCGCCTGTGCCATGCTACTACCAACTTGATGCACTAGAAAACCAAATTGCCTTTGGGTTAGATGCCATGACATCGGGCAATACACCAATTAATCTGCAATCGCTGCGGCCATTGGGGCGAGGAATATGCGAGCCCGAATGATTTTTTATTCCTATTTTTTCCCTATTCGTCCTATTTTTCCATCTAGACCGATATCCTTTAAGTACTTCCCATTATAAGTATGCATTGACAATATCATGTTTTAGAATTTGAGTTAGTCATGTAATGCCGAAAATTGATTTTCTGCGAATTGAGCATTCTCCTCTTAATTTATCAAATCAACTTTTTAAAAATTGAACGACATTCGACCTGGAAAATAATTTACCCCACTGTTCCAGAGGACATCGTTCTAAAGCTAACAAGATAAACGCTATAATTTCTAATGAATTTAGCAATTGGTCATTCGTTAAGTCTCTTGATGGAAAGGTACGACTTACTCTAAGCATATAGGCACTGAATTCTGCCTAAGCCGAATTTTATAAACCCAGCGGGAAATAAATAACTTTTGTAAAGTATATAATCTCAGAGGACCGAACTCGTCGATTACCCTAATTGCGCACTCCAATTCTTCGAGGAAATCGCTTTACGATTTTCCCACATTCTTTTCATCCATGAGGTTAACTTCTGTTTCAACCTATCGTTCAGATGCAGCGGATATCGGGCCGGCTGGACAGAGCAAAAAACTTCATCACTTTCCAATCTGTGGAAATACTAATCGGTAGCTGAGGCGATATGTGGAGCCCACACCGAAATGCAGGGTAAGTGGTGTTGGATCAAGTGGGGTCCATGGACTCGTCTAGATTTTGGGAGAAATATCAAGTTATCACCGATTTTAAAAGTAGGATGGGACGACAGCTCAAATAGTCCCGAACCAAAAGGCTGGGAAGACAGGGTTATAAGGCAGAGTTTATTGACGCACATAACTGTACACCCAGCTGATCAGATAGTGACAACTAGTCGTCTCCGTCAGCTGCTAAAGTGCTAACCTCGATCGTGCGCCTTGATTCTCCCCGTCTGCAGTCAATTATCGATGGAGGCAACGTGCCACGTCTCGTGCAGCTCAAGTCAAGCATTAGCGTGGAGCGTGATGCGGACTCGAGGTGGCACAGGCGAACGACTGCATCCGCGACTATGGGAATGAAGTGTCATACGAAGACAGCGTGTTTCGTATAAACTTTAAAATCTGGCATAGAGGCCGTCGCAAATGCTGCAGATAAAGATTCGAAAGGTGAGAATGTACAGTTCGAGCATATTTCCCGTCATTAGACGAGGGTTTCTTATTTCCGTATCTTTCCGATTGAAGGTCAAAACGTTTGCCCCTCCAAGACGCTCATTGTCATGGAAAATCAGTACAAAAGAAACAACCTAATTTATGATTTTCCGACTTTTTACACTTATGTCTTCTTAGATTTTCACCGTGCAACTTCCATCATAGACTTCTGTTCTACATTACAACCAATTTAGCTAATCCACCTAACTGACTTATCTTAAGCAAAAAAATCCGCCATTTTTTTTACTTTACGCTGAAACGTGTTTCACAGCCTGCTGTGTTAATTAAGAAAAGGGACCTTGCGGTTGCAGATGAAGACAACGACAGTGTGACGTTGGTGAGCACTTCCTCTGAGTTTATTGACTGACAGACCACAGGTAACTCGGGCTAATCAAGTGCACACGACACTTGCATGGGGCCCACTAGTCTGATAATTTAAAGAAGTAAAGTAAATGTAGGTATTTATAAGAGAAGTATACAACCGCCGGGGAATACTGAACTTATTCACAGCCCTCATTACTTTCTCTGGCTTTTCAGACAAACTGCCAGATGATCTTCACCCCTCGTCATTTTTCAATAAGTTAACTTCCATTGAAAACTATTTGTAAACGGTCAACGGCGAGGACAATGATACATATGGATGCCTCTCGCCAACTAGCGCAGTCCCATTGTGGAGTAGGGACCACTGGTAGGCTGAACCTAAACAGAAGACTCGCCGCTGTCACACCCCTGAGGATATTTGCCAGTCAGAGTAGCCAAGGGAAGACAAGCGGACCACACCGGAATTCAAGGTAGGTAAGTTTACGTCACATGGATTTAACCAACGTATCCCGAATTCGAGAGACGCTCAATTTCCAAATTTAACATCGGGGTCACCCATCCATAAGGTGAAATGTGTCGACAGCTCGAAGAGTTCCAAGTCAGAACGGCAAGAAGGCCAGAGTTTTAAGGCAAACCACACTGGGCAGAAGAAGAGTGCGTGCAATTTATCAGGCAATGCCAGAAAATCGGCTTTTTATGGGCGGGTGTCCACTGTTAAAGATTTAGCCTTGTTCTTGCGCCTCGGTTTTGTCAGCCTACAACCAATCAACTATGGACGAAGTATCAATTGATCTCGAGCCTTTCGCCGGGTCCGTATCACGTCTCGGGCAAATGAAGTCATCGGGTGGCGTGAGACAAGATACGAATTGAAGGCCACATGAGTAGCCGACCGCGATGGCGACTGTGAGGGCGAATTGCCAGACAAACATGAGACAGTTCGGTTAGATTTTGAGTTCTGGCAAGAGGGAAATTGTAGAGTGATTAATTGCAAATGCTACAGATCAAGACGAAGAAAGTCAAAATGCACGATTATTTTCCGTTATTAGACGGTGGCGGTATATATGCATATCTCCTCATTTTGCCGTTTAATCTAATTTATTTTCTAAAGAAACTAGAAGACGGAAATTTTGGTATAACACCGGATATTAGGCTAAGACGCGCAGGGCTTTTCACGGAATCCCCAGGGTTACAATATAGTCATCACCCGAAAGTCCGATTGTCGAATGTGAAAAGTATTCTTGTCAAAACTGTCGATCATCCTGGGCGCACGACGAGTTAAGAACTCAGGCTTTCTGGAAAACTTCCTGCAACCTATAAACCATCTGATCCGAAAAACCTACACAACTGGATAGTGGCGACATCTGTTACAAAAAGTTTAACTCAAATTACGTTCGGAATCTTTCAAACATCCTTAAAGAAAAAGGTTTTCTTCAAAAGGGGAAGAAGGATAGATCCGTCAGACACATTTCGCTTTCAGAGAACCCGGAACTGTTTTCATACCCAATTGCGGCCGCTTCTGCTGTTGCTAACAGGCGCTGGCCCAGTAGCATATGACGGCTGGAGGGGTCTTTCTAAATCACTCGAAAATCTTCGTCAAGGTTCACACGGTCCTCTAAATCAAACGCATGCGCGAAAATGACGCTTTTCATGATCCCGGTTTCGTCTTGCGGGCAGGTGTTCTTACATTCCTTAGACTAGACGCCGACTCGTACGAGCAATATAACCTGCTCCACAGGAGCAGGTGAATGAGTAGATGCACATTGAGGTGGTCTGATTTGGCAGCCTATCCTTACCTCTCCGCATAAAATAGGGTTAGTAGAGAATGATATTCGAACCAACTGCATGTGCGAAAATGGCGCTGCTTATGCTTCCAGTTTCGCCTTTTGCCGCCCTTGCGGGCAGGTGTTCTTGCATACTTTAAAGTAGACGCCGACTCGCCCGAGCAATATGACCTGTTCCACAGGAGCAAGTGAATGCGTAGACGCACACTGAGGTGGTCTCCGCGTAAAATAGGGTTATTAGAGAATGATATTCAAACCCTTTCTGCCGGGGTGATTCCCGAGACGGCTTGATCAAGGCGTTCACTTTCGGCGTCCCTTTGAAAAGGAACTTTGTGGAACAAAGTTTTCTTTTCAGCAATCAGTATTATGTGTTTTACTGGTCGTTCGGCAATGTTCTTTGCAATGAACCTGTTAGGACACCCGTTTTCGCGAAGCAAGATCTAGATTTTTCTACGTTCCTCCTTGATGCTTTCTGTTGGAACAATTTTCCTAAATCCTTCTTCCAAACATCGGACTAGATTTCGTGTGAATTCAGACGAAGTTTGTTATGTGATTTATAAGGTCTTCTCGAGCTATCCTAAGCTACTGGTTCAGCGCCTGTTTTCATGCCGTCAGTTTTTGGTCCTTGATAAACCAAAACATGGTGATTCTCGAAAAGTTCATTTCGGTTTTCCTCTACTTCATATAAACAATGTTCTCATTTCAGAGTCTAGCTCGAGTTAGCTAGTAGGCCGGTGTTAAATTATTCCAGCCGCATTTAGGGATTTCGCGAAATATTTGTGAAGTAGTTACTGTCGTTATGGCGCCCAGGGGTCCCGAGCTATGTTCCCTTAGATTTTTGAGTTAGACACGGAACTCTAAATTCCGGGGATACCTATTCCTGAGTCGGAATACGGAGTTCCAGGTACCGCACTTAACCTCGTGCCAAACACCAGGAGTTCCCCAATGCCATGGCCAAAATGTATACCTAACGGCGACTCTAACAATTAACCATATTCCCAAACTTAACCGTTCTCCTACATCTCCTAAGTCCAAACCAAACATTAACTCCAACCACGATTGTATATCCCCTTGCATTATCTGTCATTCGTTCGTAGCGTAGACAACGTCTCCTGCCTCCGCCAGTTGGCCTGATGATATTTTCACAAAGAAAACTTGTAATGTCATACTTAATTTTATTTCTCGTCCGATCACGATTCATGTACTGGGCAGATTTTCTTTCTCAGTTCAAGTTTGCAATTTAAAACGACTTCTCAGCTTCACGATTTGTTCTTCTATCAGAATACTTCACCGTTTCAAAGGAGAAATCCGACGTGGTGTGATTCCTATCACGATCGGTCTCACTCCTTGCGGAAAGTTGCAGATTCTCCTAAACTTTTCCGCTTTACGTCCCCCAGAAACTCTACCTTAGTGGTCTGTAGATCACTTAATGCTGTTGCAAAAGTCTGTCTTCAATATAGCCCTTATTTTGGACACTAATTATATTCGGGCACAGACTAGCTGGCTGGAATGTTCAATACGATTAAATGGGCGTATGAAATTACACAACGAACAATGCCCCAACTCTGCCCGCCCGAGAGAGGGTGAAAAACTGGGTCTGTTTTATTGCCAATGACGCCCTACTGCAAAAGGTCATGTGGTACTGGTCTAGGGCGACGTTTGAGCTCCTTCTTCTGCAGCCCTACTTGGTTTTTTGTCGACTCAACCTACATCAAAGAGTCTCAGGTGAGGGGGAAGGGAGAGGGGACAGACAGAAGGCAGTGAGTATTGTTTTTTCAGACACGTGGACCCCACGCAAATGTCGTGTGCACTTCATTGCCCCGTGTTACCTGTGGACTGTCAGTTAATTTCCTCAGAGGAAGTGCTCACCAACGTCGCACTGTCGTTTTTTTCATCTGCAACCTCAAGGTCAATTTTATTAACTAAATCAGCAGGCTGTGAAGCACGTTTCAGCGTAAAGTAAAAAATTTGGCGGATTTTTTTGCTTAAGAGAAGTCAGTTAGGTGGATTTGCTTAATTGGTTGTAATGCCGAACAGAGACCTATGATGGAAGTTGCACGGTGAAAATCTAAGAAGACATTTGAGTAAAAAGTCGGAAAATCATAAATTAGGTTGCGTTTCTTTTGTATTGATTTTCAATGACAATGAGCGTCTTGGAGGGGCAAACGTTTTGACCTTCAATCGGAAAGATACGGAAATAGGAAACCCTCGTCTAATGATGGAAAATATGCTCGAACTGTTCATTCTCAGCTTTCAATCTTGATCTGCAGCATTTGCGACGGCCTCCATGCCAGACCTCCAAGTTTAAAGAAAACATGCCGTCTTCGTATGTTGTGATCTCTCCATATCGCCTCGGCTACTATAACTGATAAGTCTTCTGGGGAATAGGATAGTGGGAGGTTTTTTGATCGGTCCAGTCTGTCAGAAAACCTTGTTCCCAATGAACTTTTGCTGGGTGTTGGGGGGGGGAATTAGATTTTACTGTGAGATTGCCAATTGCTATTTATTTCTGGGATTTTGAAGCATTTACAGCAAATTTGGTCTGTTGCCTCAAGTTTATATCGGCTCAGTTTATAAATTTCCCTTAAGGCAGAATTCAGTGCTTCCATGTTTAAAGCAAAACGTATTTTTCCATCAAGTTAAATGTTTTTTTTTCACTTTCAAGCCTTTGCTTTATTTCATTTAAAAGGCAAAATAAAATTTATAGAAAGTCGATTTTACTTGTGCGGAAATACTTTTAATTTGAGAATATTTTGTTCAAAATTTATATTTCTAACAGGAAGTAAGAATGACTTTTCGAGCTGTTTTTTTTTGTTTCTCAAATTTTTATATTATGCTCAGAAGAAGAGAATAATTTTGCGGAAACTCCATTTTTGCTCTGCATGACCAGTCCTAGTTTGCAAAAATTGTATTCGCTACGCAGACTTCTACTTGAACGTAATTTTAAAAAATCATTCATGATTGCAGTAGGAAGAGAGGCAGAAGAAGAAGAAGAGATGATTTTAACCCGGAGGTGCCGCATATTAAGTTTCACATTTTCGTTGACTGATGACTTGATTCATCGCCTGATGTCATGACATCTAATCAGAAAGCCGTTTAGTTTACTATGGCATGAATTTGGTCTTAAAACGGCACAGGTGAGTACGTGAACTTCCTCACTGCACTAGAGGTCAGGTTGTTGGTGCGGAGACTATTGTCCTCTCAAGTGAGGACGAATTGACTCGCTAAGTCTCGCATTTCTGACTCGCCTAATGAACCCGAGATTGTAAGAAGTGTAATCTACGAGTTGGCTCCCCTGAGATTATATCCTCAAAAATAGTTACTTATTTCTGGAATAGTGAAGCGATTTCAACAATTTTAAGCGATGCGTCTAGGTGAGGTCGGCTCACTTTATAGCATTCATCTGAGGAAGTATTTAGTGCTTAAATGTGTAGAGCAAGTAGTACCTTTCGATAAAGAGCCTTAACGAATGACCAATTGCTATATTAACTATAAAAGTATATCTGTTATCTTGTTAGCTTTAGAACGCTGTCCTCTTAAACATTGGGGTAAATTATTTTCTAGGTCGAATGTCGTTTAATTTTTAAGTAATTGATGTGGTAAATTAGGAGGAGAATGTACAATTTGCAGAAAATCAATTTTTGTCGGTAACTGACTAACTCTGGTTTTAAAACGTGGTATTGTCAATGCATACTTCTAATAGGAAATACATTTACTTAATCTGTTTAAATGGCAGTGGAAATATAAGAAGCAGAAGAGACCATTCGGGCTCGCATATCCCTTGCCCCAATGCCCGCAGCAATTGGAGAGGCAGATTTGATATATTGCACGATGTCATGGCATCTAACCAAAATGCAGTTACACCTACTATGGCATGAAGTTGGTGTTAACGTGGCACAGGCGAAATCATGAACTTCCTCACAGCACTTGGTGTGAAAGCGATTGTCCTTTCAACTGAGGACGAAATAATCCGCTAAGACTCCCATTCCGAAATTCACAAAATCAACGAGAATCTGAAACCTAAGCATGAGCACTATTATGATGGCTTCTGTGAAGGTGTGAATGAAATTTGCATTGAATCTGGTCTGCATACAGGTCTTCCTCAACGAACGGCAAATACGTGAATATGCAGTTCTGACAAATGCGTGCCGGATAACAATGCGTTCAGAAGCAAGAACCGATTACAAAATGACTACATATTCCAAGCGTGGCCGATTGCAGTTATGCCTGCGATATTCTGAGGTTTTAGATTTGCGAAAATTCCCATTACAAAATGCAAATGGCACTTTGGTTTGCATCCGCCTGCTTTCGATAAATTCTCTTCAGGCCTGTACATTTACGAGGCTATTGAGGTAAGGAAATAAAAGATACGGAAATGTAGATAATTAGTCTACAGCTCGGGTTTGGGGAGGGAAGGGGAGGGGGAGAGTGAAACACCAGTCAGCGTCAAGGCGAAGTTGGACCCCGTGGAAGGTAATTATATGCGAGTAGCTAGCTTGTTGGCTTTGAACCATGGCAACTGTGGGACCTGTATGATATTCCTCTGTGCCCATATGACTTGCCGAATATCCACAAAGATGGCACACCGGTTCGTCCAATCCTCAAAGTGGGGGACTCACAGTACCATGCAATAGCAAAATGGCTGGCGGAGAATCTAAGGCGTCTGCAATATCAGCTAGCCCCACATAGCTATCGAGATACCTTTGAGTTCGTTAACGGCGTGAAACAGCTCGGTCTGAACGAAATGGTCATGTTTACGTAAGATGTCGCATTCCTTTTTACGAACGTACCTTTAACGGAAACGGTCAAATACCTATGTGATTTCACTGCCGATAATCAACAGGATATACAAATGCCAGTGCATGCCCTTAAGGAATTGTTAACGAGGTGTATCGTGAACGGACAGTTCCTATTTGACAACAATCTATATAGACAGATGGACGGCGTAGCTATGGGCTCGCCCTTTGGCCCGGTTTTGGCGAATATATTCATGGGGAAGTTAGAAGCTTTCCTGCTACCTCAGTAGACCAACGCCCCGAGATACTATGGGCGGTATGTGGATGATATATTCGCAATTGCACAGAAACTAAGTGGCATCTAAATTCTACTGGACGATATAAATCAGGTGCACCCATCAATCAAATCCACTCCGGAAGAAGAACAGTCCGTTTTACTTCCATTTGTGGATGTGCTTCTGAGTAGAAGGCCTGACGACAATAATTGACGTAGCGTATATCGTACGAAAACGTGGACCGGACAATGCACTCATTTTGGGGGTTTCATACCACTAAACGCCAAACGTAATTTAGGCCGCCGTTTTACAGAAGGAGTGAGAGGAATCTGCCTAGCTGACGGCATTGACAAAGAGCTTAAGATCATTGAAAGCCTTTTTCGCCAGAACGGGTTTCCTGATGTATTCATTGCTAAGACCATGGCCGAAAGACCAACTAAGACCCCGATGCTGGCGGCATGAATGAAAAGGCTCCTCATTAGGATCGCATTACAAGGGGATGCACCAAGTGAACTTTTAAGAAGACGCCTAACTCAAGCTGTATCACAGACATTTCCAGCAGCTGACACCCGTGTACTGGTCTTCACCAGTCCCATCCTATGCGGAGAGGGCAAGGACAAGCTACCAGCTCAGACCACCTCTATGTGTATTTACGTCTTCACCTGCTCCTGTGGGGCAGAATATATTGGTCACACGAGCCGGCGTTTATCCAAAAGAAAAAAAGAGCATCTCCCAGCACGGTTAGGAAAGGGACAAATAAAAAAACATCAACAGCTCGATCCTCGCGCACATGGTAGATACAGACCACCGTGTAGACGCCAGAGAGGCCGTCAACGTGATTTACAAGGTGCCATCAAGCTATCCAAAAACTATTTGGGCAGCGCATATTGGCTACGTCAGAGGCGGCTGCAATCAGGCTACGCGGACCGGTCCTATGCTCACAGAAGAATTTCATACAGGTTCCTCAGTTGCCATGGTTCAAAGCCACCAAGCCAGCCATCCGCATGCAATTACCTTCGCCGGGACCCACATTCTCCTTGGCGCTGATATGCTTCATTTATGTTATTTCTTTCATGCAGCAACGGACTGCTTTTGATCAGCTATGGGGAAGTTTGTTGGCACTAATAAATTCTATCGAGATTGCCTCTTTTACTCTTATACTGGAAAGCAGTAGTCCCAAAACGGCTTATTGAATAATATCCTGTATTGACCAAATTATACGAGAGTGTGTGAGAAAGGGAATTTTTGTATATTGATTCTGGGAGACACGACTAATTTTGACACCATCGATTTATAATTTATTGTTACAAATTCATGAAATATTTGTTCTCTCCCCGTCTGGTTATAGGCTCTAGGGTGTCATTACGAGTCAAGACTACGAGAAAGTATCGCGGATGCACTGGCTGCCAATGCTAACTAACGTGTCCAAGGCTTAGTCTGCGGGAGAGAGACGTAAAGGTCATGTTTTGAAGTAGGCATTGAAACCTGACCGTCCGTCTTCATAAGGGGACAAGATCTTATTTCGTAGCCATACCTGTTAAGGTTTACGGTTCGGGTCCGGGGTTAGGGTTTAGGGGTAAATTTTAGGAGTTGCGGTCAGTAGTTATGGTTAGGGGCTAGACTCAGGCTTGTTTACTGCAGGTACGGTCACGAAATAAGATAAGACCGAGTGGGGTAAGAGAGCCCGTCATTTAATCACGTTCCAATACACGACGTGATGCCTATCAGGATGGATTCAAGCTCGCCAAATGTGTTATAGTAAGGAATGCGTTGAATCTCTCTGAGGAAGTTTTCTTCACAGTCGGCCTCCTTCTCCTCCTTCTCCCCCTCGTTTTGCGCTCCCAGGCCTATCTGCAGAATTGGGCCGCTGTTGGTAACAGTGACCAACGTGACGTAAATTGGTCTGCCTGGCACAGACCACACATTTTCCGATCCGATCGGCTAAGCACGTGCCTGGCCTGTCCAGTCAGTATATCTCATCATACAGTAGTAGCAACGCCTTCAGATGAGATCACGACTCGAGTTTCTGTGGGCAGCACAGATAAGGTTTCAACTCGTTATCATCAAGTCACCCACAGAGAAAACGATGGGGAATGGCTGGGGGTCATGTTGTGCGACTGTGCCGTCGACCGTCTGTAATGTTTGGGTGGAGCATGATCGGTGAATTTCGTTGATACGCTGGAGAAAGGAGGTTTGAGCGATCGGACAGCCAACCAAACCCGGAACAACTGCCCCCAAAAGATCAGAAACACGAGACTGCGATGTAAGTGGCTGGTTTTCTCCCCATAATATCATCAGACATTCGCCTGTTTTTGCACATTTGGGGGTAGCCTTATCGGTCAGTTAAACGGTTTCTGTCAGATTCTGGCTACTTTAGTCACCGATGAGTGAAGGGGGTGCACTTTATGGTAGCCACTATGTCTCGTCGCACTTTAAGTTGGTCGACAGACATGCATACGTCTGAAGCGCGTTGAGGAGGAAGGAGGAAGTGAGTCCGATGCTGCCGAAATCATTCTCCTGTTCCGATGCGCTAGAAGTCACGACTAAATTAATTTTTAACTGGAGGACTAACTTAATTTTCTTCTTAATTGACGATCAGCCTTGACGGTGAAGACGTTAAATTAATGTGACCTTTATGAGAGATGTCACGTTGTGGGATCTGAGCGCACGTGTGGTCCGCGGATAATGGCGTCATTTCGCTGTTTCAGACATCACACTGAGTTTCACGTCTCGTCACGGGGCTTAGATGGATAAGAAACAAATAAGGCAAGTGGCTGTGGATTCCAGAATAGGGAACGGGATATCATGGGGAATTCATCGAAGCAGGATTCAGCAGCACTGATTTTCGCATCTTCAAATTTGGACGTTTCTTACAAGCTTCCAGTCCCTAAAAACCGTTCATGCATTGCGAGCTGCCTCCGTCGCACATTATCCTGGGTTTTAAATCAAAAGGCATCGTTTGCCAATTTCGAATACGTAAAAATGCATTCTAAAGCGCAAAAGACACCGTACTGCGATTTTTGGCACCGCATTCAGCGGAATATATTTCCAATAGAGCAATTTTTAATGCGTTGGTGTTTTCGTAAATTAATACCTCCACTTATTGAAAGCTACCTCGTGCAAAATGCGGGCGAAGCATGTGTCTGGGTGTTTAACTAGTGTCTCTGCAACAAGTGCTAACTCCGGCAGTTTTAAATTACAAGCGCATTTTAAAATACTTCATAGTAAATTCATGTTATTTTTCAGACAACTTTTTGCGAAGAAAGGTGGGTCAGATGCGATTATTTAGCCCCACCTGAACTAAACAAATCCCGGACACCTGCAATACGGGACCGTTGGTAATAGGGGATTTACAGGTGGGGCGGGGAACGTACAGGCGATGAGGTCAAGTAGAAGTATGCAAAAGGAAAGCCACTGGGAATGCGTAGTTGCACCCTGGGTGGTTGAAGAATAGTCGTCTTAACCCCTAACCATAGCCACTTAGACTAACGCCTAACCCCAACTCCAACAGGATTGTGCCCATCAGGTGGGGCTACATAACCACATCTATAGGGAACGAAATTCTTGTGTGCAGCTTCTGGAAGCATGATTCATTTTTGAAATCATCGACACTTAGAAAGCTGAAAAAGTCACCCTTCCGCAGATTCAATAACACGAGCGACTCAAATATCTAGCATGCCACGACACACTAACCGTCTCGACACTATGTTTTATGTCGACCAGAAGCTTACCTCATAAGATTTGCGACCTATTATATGCGTATGTTACACACTACATAGGAAGAGGAGGAGGTTTCGGCTGACAGACTCGTCAAAAGCGCGTTGAAGAAGAAGGAACAGATGGAACACATCCTCGTGACAAATCAAGTCATTACCCCAGATCTGATGCACTGGATTGGTAGTTACCTGGAGGACTAACTCAATTTTCTTTTACATTGACGATCAGCCTTGACGGTGAAGACGCTAAATTAATGTGACCTTTATGAGACATGTCACCTTGTGCGATCTGAGTCCATATGTGATCCGCAGATGATGGTTTTATTACGTAAATTCAGATATAAGTGCAATTTCACGCCTCCTCAAGGGGCGTAAATAGGTGGGAGACATTTAATACAACTGGCTGCCGATTCCAGAATAGGTGACGGTATCTCATGGGCGGGGGAGTTTTACTACGAACAGACGTCCAACAAATCTTACCTATAAAGTGCGGTTATCTTGCCTGGTTTGACACAGGTAATGACATAAATTTCAAAGCAGGATATGCCTTAAGTTATGAAACCCTAAATCTATTTCGAAGTTCTCGCACGTTAAATTCATATCTTAATTCAAACTGATGAAGTTCGTTAATTTAAGGCTAGGACTTCTGGTGAAATCCAAAGAAGGCAAATATGTAAAATTTTTGGGAGCCAATAATTAAAGCCTAATGTGTAACTGGGAGTATCTTGACCAGAGACTTACAAAGCCTAATTAGATTTACGAATAATGTTATTATCGACAAGACAAGGGAGACTGGAATGGCCACCTCTGGCTCATTAGCCGTCGTCAGCAAGTCATGCTCCACCCCGAGGTGTAAAAACCTGAGGCTCGAACTCGCGAAATGTTGGTTAGAAGCCCAACGGCTCTAACCACTGGGTCATGGGCTCGTTGTCCATAAGACATAACGGAACCAGTGAGTTGCGTAAGAACCATCGGTGAGCGCTCCTCTACCAATGAGATTTTCCGAAGTTCTTATTCTATGAATTGCAATTGCCGCGAAGATTCGTTTTAGCCGCGGCTCTCATCGCCTTCTTGTGAAGACTAAATTAACATAAATTTCAAACAGCAGGAGCCACTGATAAAGAGAAGGAAGAGTGGAATGTTCAATTCTGACCTATTAGCTGTCCGAACGACCTAGGTTTCGGATCTGGAATATTTGGCCATTGATCGCGAAGTAAGTAAACGGGCCCAAGAGGACGAGTTCTTCCCATAGCCTGATTTGTAAGCATTCTTCTGTTACGCTTAATATTTCTGATTATAACCGAGAGAACAGCGGAACACCGGCTCAGTTTTTAAACTGTTTGCTTTATATTCAATAGTCAAAATAATCGGGTCGTTTGTGATCAGTGATATAAACTAAACCAGGGAGGTTGTTGATGTGTCAGGCTTCGGGGCCCGCTGACCCTATTTTATTTGGTTATGGATGAAGGCCTTTAAATACGATTACGAATATTCGCAGTTTCATCCTTTAGAAAAATGGACTCGTGGCTCGGTGTAGGAGTGTTAAATTTAACAATTAATGACCAATGGTTCTGGGTTCGAATCCGGTTCAAGCAAATTCAGGGTTGGTCATGTCTGACCGGCGACGGCCAATGTGTCAGAAGTGGTCATCACATTCTCCCCTGTCTTTCTGCGTACTCCGTTTGCGTGATCACCGGTTACCCTGAGCCGACCTGGGGGGGGGCTCTAGTATGAAACCCCAATGCTCCTCAAGATGAACACCAATTGCAACCTGATTGGTGAATGCCCTCTCGGGATGTCAGTTTTAAATTCCAATCATGCACATAGTGGAGGCAACGCGGAGCGATGAACGACTGAACATATTTTTCCACTACTAGCTTCCTGTTATTTTGTGCAATATATTTATAGCAGCGGCAATTACCTACTGGAACTGAAATATATAATGAGCCTTGTGGACAGATTTCACTCACTCAAGTTAGGTGGCGGTTCATATTCATTGTTCTGCAGCATCCAACTCTCTCTTGGGTCATTCTCGAAATTCACTGGACACTGACGAAAAGCTGCATTTATGTTTATAGTTAATCACGATATTTCCCCCGAGTCGTAAGGCTCTCGTGCGTCGGTCGTTTCAAGATTTGTTAAGAAACTACGAAACTCCGCAGTCACACATACTGCGCTTTTGTTGATTCACATTCATATACTACTTCCCGGGAGGAACCAAAGCAATTTCAAATGCCGGAGTGTTTTCAGGAAAAAATACAAGAGTTTCAATCAGAATTTGTTTAGTTAGTAACTAGTATGGACAGTTTCTGAACAAATCTTCGGATTTTCTCACAACCAATATTTTCTTCAATCTTGTGACAAAAGCGATTTTTTGCGCAGAGAGGTATAGTCAATTCCACGGAGATAACCATGCTCCGCAGCGACCGAAATATTGCGTTCTCATAATATTTGTCCAGTAAAATATATGGTTTTGTATGACTATTAAGAGGAGAGGCCTAAGTAAACGCTGATTCCCAAATGCGTTCTGATATAAATATAGGATCATTCAATATATGTTTAATTAATACACAGATTGGACTATTTCTGAGTAAAATCGCCACATTTCTGTATACCCATTATTTTTAAGCATATAATCAGAACAAAAGGCTAATTATCGACGATCTTAATCGAAAAATTACTGGTAGTAGAGACCCTTACTTTGGGAATCTGTTTTGCGCTGAAGTCCCTAATTTTGCAAAATCAACATGACTAAGGTAGTATTGATATAACTGATATTCAGTCGCCTTATTGCGTCAGAATTGGTGGATTCTATGTGTTACAGTAGACTAAGCAGGGAACTCGTCCCAAATGCGCTTAAACTCACGGCTGCTGATAAGAGCCTCCTAGCTCAGGTGGTTAGGATGCTGGATGTACGCAAACCTTGTTCTTACTCTCGTGGATTTGAATCACGCCGAGGCCGTCGGGTTTTTCAAAAGTGAATAAAATGAATCTGAATAGACATTTGATCTAGAGTCTTCCCAGGGAAACGGGGCACTTTATTCGCAAACGTCATGCAAGGAGAGATTAGAAAGCATATACGGCAATCACATTCTCTGATCGAGCCTCGCACCAAATGATATCATTGCAGTAATATCATTCAGCAGCCTTAAATCTCGATCAGTGCGAGTATCTACATCCACAGCCGATATCTGCACGTTAAAGTCATGTCTGGTCTTCACATTTTCACCGTGTATAATTTATCAAATTTCTGTCGTCACTTGCAAAATGCTGATTTCACGGTTTTCGCAACATTATTATTCAGTCCTGAACTGTAGAGATGTTTGAAATGCGAAAGTTTTTTAACCAAAATATTATAGACATCTGTGGAAAATTACTTATGTAAAAAATTGAGTTTATTTTACTAATCCTTCCTGGAATTAACAAGAACGTATTCAGCAGATATTTGGCCGTCTTTTGCGACTAACGATAATGTTGCTCTCAGTAGTAGGAATCGGTACAGAAGTCCGCTTCGGAGTCCACCTGCTGTACGTGGGTTCGTGTAGATCGAAAAACAATTCCGACTTCAACTGCAAAATGATGATTTCAAATGCTTTGCGCACAAACTTACTCTTCGCTGAAAAGAACCGTTGTTTCATATTCAAGAGTTTTTTTATTCAGACAAGTATGTTGGTCTGTGAAGGATTATTTGTTCAAAAAATTTGGTTAGTTTATTAATCAGTCCTGGAATTATCAAGACCGCATTCAGCCGATGTACAAAGACATGTTGGCGTCTTTTGCGACTTAAAATAATGTTGTTTAGTATTGGTAGGAAACAGTTCAGTAGTCCGTTTCGGAGTCAATGCGCTGTGTGTAGGTTTGAATTGTTAAAGTACAGTGGGACATTTAATGTACACGGCAGCTTAAGGTCAAGTAAACGTCATCATTCACGTGCAGGCTTTGAGGACGACACAACTTCCTGTTTGATGGTTATTAAAAAACCTTGTGCGGAGGAGCTGTGAGAAGCAATGACGGAGTGCACACCTAATGAATAATGATCATCTTTCCTGCCTTCATTACGCAGGTGCGTCGTACGTCGTTTAACTGCGCTGCTAGTAAGTTTTGACACAAACCGTTTCTAGACCATTTGAATAGATGACAATGTCCTCAATCTCATTTATCTGCGAATGCCACTGCTTGCAGCTTGGCTCGATTTGTGGAGGCCTCATGTATCCTTCTAAACAACATCGTCAGTATTCACAGCATTGGTGCTGAAGCGTGTTGAGCAATTTGCCCTGCCTGTTGACATTCATTGTTTGGAGCGCCAAATTGCCAACAGTGAACTGGTTCTGAGTAAATGTTCCCTGACGATGGCATTTATTTCAAAACGGGTGCGGCCCAGAACTGTAGGATGCATTGGCTGTTGAAGTTTCCAATATGATGGGATCTAGAGCTCGCTGAAGGATTTAGACTTGACACTATTATGACATTCTCCCCGACTTCCTCGGACAGTAACTCTTAAATGAAAAGGCAGACGCGGTGCCTAAGATACTGTTTGCCCTGTCGTTCTATGAGAGTTGCACGATGGCTGCAGTACGTACGCATGCTCATTTTGAGATTACTTCGATGCATTCAGTACTGTTCCGCAAAACCTCCTCCCGAAAAAAGATCTACCTGTGGTTTAGCCTGCTGGATCCTCTCCAGATTAGCCTCCACACTCAGTTTGTCAGACCTGGCGGTGGGATTTCTTCTTGTCCATATAACAGCTGGGTAATGATTAAGGCCGTCATTTTATCCCTTCATATTCCTCAGCTTCAAAATGGAGATCTGATATCGCGCAGTGATTGCCTGCTTGCACAAAGCACTGACGATTCGTTTTTTGATTCGTTTTTTTCGTTTATTTTGATCCTACTAAAAGGGAGACTCGTCTCCAGCTGCCGATGTGTGGCATGTCTCATGCGACTGCATGGTCACTTGGACGTGTTCAACTACTTATCTATCAGTAGTTAGTCCAGTGCGCGTCTCGAGTGCGAACATCTCGCATTTCTAACTCCTTCGACTTTTTCCCAAGCAAACCTCATTCCCCCGGCATTCGGGTTTTGCCCTGTCGTCCAATCTCCCTTTGCCCCTTTTTGCTAAATCCTTCTTTAAATTCTTAAGAATGTCTCTTTCATTCAACGTCCACATTCCTGCGACATCCTTCTGGCCATTTACGGACGTCCGAATCCGTACTCTCCATCTTTTCTATCATACTTCTACATTCCCTGTCTTGGTTAAATTACATTTGGGCAGAATATCATTACCGAAAAAGATGAGGGTCAATTGATTATCAGTTCTGGCCTCTTAGCCGTCATCGGCCAGCCGTGCCGTAGCCCACCTGAGGTTTCCAACATTTGGGGCTCCATCCCCCCCAAATCATTTGGTTTGAAGTTCGACGCAATAACCATTGAGCCACAGGTTCCTTGTCCTGTCGACTGCGATCGGGCAAAATAACAATGGTAGACGGGACGCGCGATTTCGCGAGCTCGACCCTCGGGGGTTGGACATGGCTGGCTGACGACGACCAATAATCCAGAAATAGCCATTCCACTCTCCGTTGTCTTCGTCGTTAATGCCCTTCTGCCTGAACTACGCGTCGCTGTATGGCTGATGGCGGGACTCGAGAAAGAACCGCAAGCCACAATGGGACGTGTGAGATCCGTAACGCGACCGGCGCACACGCCAATATAATCGCTAAGAATGATGTGGTCATTTTGATTCGTGACCTCTGCTGTCCCTCCTACTGGTGTATTTTTGTCTGTATCATATTACGAAATTTTCCAACAGTCAAACAATTGGCTGATGGAATGCCCGATTATGTTGTCCATTCCCGTCATCCTGAATTAATTAATTTGTACTCTTTCTGCCCCATGCACCGTGACTTCCGACATAACGCTCGCTATACGTCCGCTTATTAGCCATCTGTACCCTCATTTCTAGTAGGACATGTGATGTGCAAAGAGACAAGGACGACGAAGGTGTCACTTTTGTTGTCCACGCCATACAACTTCATTTTCTGACGATTCTATCAGTCAAACGCCATTCTGAGTAAATGGTTAATGTTGTTGCTGATATTTGTAGCACGATATCCTTAAAAGACGCGAATTCGCCCTTCCACGTCTACTCCCTCCATCCTCTGCGGCACAGAAGCATAGTCTCAGAAGGTTGCTGATTAAAGAGAAGATCATTTAAATATTACTCGGATCGGGAATTCGTATCTGGAAAATCACATTTGCACGAAAACCGCAATACTCCTTTTCGTCAAACGGTTCAAGTTTGTCCATGATCTGAAAGAATGCGATTTGTGATCTGATTTCTTCCACCTAAATTAACATTTGATCATACATTATATGTATTTGCACATGACAGTTGAGTGGAGATGCCTAAGTAAACGTAGACGCCTAGCGTTTGTCTTACGTAAATTCAAGCGCACCACTATTTGTTTAATTAATAGACACATTGGACAACTTAGGAGCAAATTGCTTCATCTCTTTATAACCATTGATTTTTAGTCCTATGAGGTAGACAAATCTTAAGTATAGGCGCATGATCTCAACGGACTGCTGAAAATGTCGAGCTTGATTGATGCGATGAGCTCTTATTCCGGTAATATTTTTCGAAATGAAACCGTCCTGTTAACAAAATTAATAAAAAATACTACTGCGAGCATATTTCATTTGTAGTCGACCTACTGCGTTAAAATTAGTGAATTCTGTACTTTGCAGTAGGCTAAGCATTCATCTTGTCACAAATGTACTTAAACACACCGATACTGTTCGGGGTCTCTATAGTTCATGTGCTTAGAGCTATAACTGTACTCAGGCCTTGTCGTCAAAGGAAATTAGGTAAAGGATTGTATCTGGTACCTTGCTATGTCGTTAGATCGTTTTGTTCGCAAAAGCCATCGACGAAGACACCAGACAGCACATGGCGGAATTACATCCGTTAGTCGAACCTTCCAATGGCTGCACATTTCGCGGTAACATAATGCAATATACTAAGATCTGCGAAGCCCGTATTTGCGTTCGATGTTTGTATCTGTGTGATAAAGACATGTCTGGGTTTCAACTTTTCACTACAGAAATGGCGGAACCGCTTTTTTGAATGTTTATATGCCCTTTCAAACCTCGCACAAAACAATATTTTCCTGAAGAAAGGATTTGTTTTGATTTCGAGAATTTCTTTAATAAGGGAATTATAACTTTGTGTGGAGGATTATTTTATGTAACATTTTTATGCTTCATGCACCGTGACGTCCGACCTACCCCTTTTCGTATACCATCATTTCTGGCAATACATGTGACACGTAAATAGACAAGGACTTATAAACTGCAACCTCAGCTGTCCATACTATGTTTCATGCAAAAATATTACCTCTCTCAGGATTTATTCAGACAAAGTCTGGTAACGACAAATGAAGGACGTCGTTGTTGATATTTTCAACATAATATATGCAAAGAAAGCACTGCTTGCAGAAGGCACGCCGCAGAGGGATGCAAAACAAAACCAATGTGCTTGATTCGAACGAGTTGTTCGGTTAACTAAATGCCCAGCCGCGTGGTCTGCACAGACCATGCGCGGCGCTGGATCAAGCTCCTCTTGCTCCAGGCGTAAGGGTTTACAAGTACACGACGCTGGGCGCTGCGGACGGTTAAACCAGGAGGGAAGACGTTACGTGTCTGCAGGCGACTGATTGATGGGGCAATGTGAGTAGCACCTTTGTATGATATTAATAATTTGCTCTTTAGGGTAATTTCTAACACAAATATAAGATCGTTTTTTGACATTTGCTATCAAAACTAGTCAATCCCACCATGATAGGTTATGCTTTTTATTTTAGCAGAATGCAAGGATGCCAGCGAACGTGAGATGCAATACTGTTTGAGGCTCATCCTACCATCATTCAGCCAATCATAATCCTGACCACCAGCCGGCAACAGAAGCACAAGCATGCCCTCACACACGTCGCAGATGGTCCACACACAGCGTCTGACGAACAGAACCTCGTCAGTGACTCGCCACCTATTGTCCTCTCTCACCGCGTACGGAGGATTTATTGAATCAGGAAGGGTCGCGCATCAAACGTCAATTTGTAATAGCGGGTGGCGTTTTGTTTGAAGAGTACAACTTAGTGACTTACTGCTATCTCAGTTACAACAGCCCTCGGAATAAATACCCAAAACGAGTAATTCATGGGAAAAATTGGATAAAGTAACTAGGCTATCTAACGTACATAAGGACATTCTGGTTGGTTGATCCTGTAATTACTTTCCGCTGAAAATGACAGTGGATCTGCGCAGCCATTTTCTGAATTTTTTGAAGTTATGTCGAACGCGGTCGAGGAGAATTGTGGATGCAAATCTCCCTCTATTTGCCTTACGTACGTTCGACTCATGTGCTGAAAAGTCGCTTCCAGGCATTCATGACTTATAAGCGTGCAGAAAAGCAGAGAATACAGTCCTTTCTTGTATAAATAAGTTTTCGCGCAAATAAGTTCGAGGTTTTTTCTTAGTTATACCCGGCCTGAATCTGCGATGGTGTCCAAAACTGCGAAAGAAATCATAAACGGCTCCCTTCATTGCGGTTG
>CACRXP010000062.1:1185621-1196262 GCA_902702965.1 Spirometra erinaceieuropaei
CCTTCTCCGCGTAGAATAGGGTTAGTGGAGAATGATATGCGAACCCTTGCTGCTGGGAAGGTTCCCGAGACAGCTTGGTCAAGGCGTCTTCTTAGGAGTTCACCTGCAGCGTCTCCTTGGAAGGGGACTTTGAGGAACAACGTTTTCTTCTCGGCGGTTAGTGTGGTGGGTTTTTGCAGGTCGTTCGGCAAGGTTCTTTGCAATGAACCTGTCAGGATACCCATTTTCGCGAAGCAAGTCCTGGATTTTTCTAAGTTCCTCCTCGATACTATCTTTCGAACAAATTTTTCTAGCCCTTTGTGCCAAACACCTGACTAGATTCCGTTTTTGTTGGAGAGGTACGAAACTAGCGAAGTTCGTGTATTGTCCAGACCAGGTTTTCTTTCGATAGACACTCCTTCGGATGCTACCGTCAGATCTCCTGTTTAGAAGGACATCTAAGAAAGGAAGCGAACCAGCCGACTCCATCTCCAACGTGAATTTGATCGACGGATGTGCCTGATTTGCAGCATTTAGGAGGGCAGCGACGTCGGTTTCTGCGGTTGCAATCGCAAAGATGTCATTTAGCCAGACTGTGGTCATATGCATCCAGCAAACCTGCCAGTCAGAGGTCAGTTAAAAGCAACCTTTTTAATACTTTGACGCCACTGGCTGAGGGAAGTCCACTATATCCCGTAAGAAGATAGGAATTATTGGTATTATTAGTAGATTTTGGATGCCACCAATTTTGACATTCGCACCTAAAAATCCGGTTGTTTGACGGCGATGGGATTCGTGGGAGGAGGCTAGCATTGATCACGAATGATTATACTTATTCCAGGGTCCGGCTTTGCGTTGGACCCCACAGCAACAGCACCATTTAGACCATGTGACTGATTGTCACTACGAGTTGAATTATGTTCCGCGCCTTCTCCAGATCGTCGTCATGGTTGTGGCTCTACCGATCGAAATGACCCCTCGCCTGACGATTAAACACCTGGCGAGACGTGATGCTTATCACGATGTAATTGACCTCATCAGCGAGCTCCGGTTAAAAAAAAGTTACACTGATCGCTCTCGATCGAGGACATTGCGTTAAGAAACCCATGCGAGAACTGGAAATCCGCGAACCAAATGTCAAATGTTTTGTGGTTGTGCTTATATATTTTAGTCCTTATAAACCCTATCACCTTCTTGTAAACAATTCTCATATAGTCATACAGCCTAGGCCCCAGGATGTTGGCTAATCGCCAAACTGGACACCATGCTTATTCGTGAAGGTTCAAGCTATTGAAAAAACTGAAATAAGACTGGTAAGAAAAGCATTTGCACCAGCAGCAGAGTCCTTTGCGTCAAGCCAATCAAGTAAGTAAAATTACAAAACGTTAAACCTGCAGTCTGTTATTCACACGCCTTGTTTATTAACGCCCGCCACCTAGTTCATCCAAGATGGCCACTCTTCATACTTCTAAACAAGAAAAATATGAACATTAAAATTTTTTGGGTAAGATCCTATTTCGTAGCCGCACTCGTCAGAAGTTAGGATTAAGGGCTAGGAGTCATGGGTTATGGGCTAGAGGCTAGCGTTAGGAGGTAGGGTTAGAGTTAGATGTTGAGTTTAGTGGTTAGTGGTAAACACCCTGTTACCACCGGTCCCGTATGACAGGCGACTGGGGCTTGTCCACGCAGGTACGGCTACGAAATATGATCAGAGCGTCGTCTCTTTGACCGCTTTTCTCCAATGCTGCAAGAAAAGTATGAACACTAAAATTAGTTAGACAAGATCCTATTTCACAGCCGCACTTGTCAGGGGTTAGGATTAAGGGTTGAGGTTAGGGATAGGAGTCAGGGTTTAGGGACTAGAGGTTAGCGTTAGGAAGTAGGGGTAGAGGTTTCGTTTATTGTTTAGTGCCACACCCCCTATTACCATCGCTCCCGTATGACAATCGTCTGGGACTTGTCTACTGCAGGTGCGGCTACGAAATAAGATCCCACCATTAACATAGTAAAAATGACAACCATTTAACCTGACAAACGCTTCTGCAACAGCATCAGGGGCTGGGTTCACTCTGCAGCAATTCTCATGAATAATGGAAACCTGAGGAACTTTTTAGTTTTCATGAATTTAATGGGGGCGCAAGGTCACCTGAAGTACAGGGTTTGCATTTCCGTGTCCAAAGGAATTAAGATTAGGTTGAATACTGCGACACGGAAATTGGTACCTTCTGGCATATGGCGCAGTCACTTGCGATAAAGTAATGATACCTAATTTCATCTCCATTCAGAACTTCTATGCGAGCACATTGCCGATGTAACCGCGGGCATGCGGGGACAGGATAGAGCTGATATGCAATTAAAATACTCATATCTTTACACGCAAAAGGATCGTAAACTTCTTCTTATGAACAAGTCTTTGGAAAGGACGGTTACACTTGGAAAGCAGAGAACAGAGTCTACAACAGACAAACATGTGTTCTGTTTGTTATTTCATTCCAACGGCTGTTTACGCCTCCCTTCAAGCGCGCATACTCGATACATTCTGCTGAGAGAAATTCAAAATACTTCATCAATTTCTGACATGAAGGCAAACTAGGGGAAAATAATGCTCTGAATCCATACGTGTATTCCTGTGAGCGCACCTGAGTGTGGGCCTCAAGACATTGACTCGTCTGACTGACATGTGAATACAAGGTCAACCCGCACATCAGACCTGATGAACAGCGTTATTCTGTATTCCGTCAAGAATCAAACTCATCTCCAGTTTCTGAAGGATGGCCTTGACTATGTCTCAGTATGGTCGCAGGAAGATGGTCTTCTACCGAAAGATTAGAAATCAGTGTGCTTTCCGACTGCGACCCTCCCCCAGTCCTGAATCCCTGAACATTCTTCCCAACGAGGTCTCACTTTCCGGTACCGCAGTGATACTCTGGTATCAAATCTTTAATTCCCCCTTCATATTGAGACTCTTTACACTAAAATTCGTAAACCTCCTTATTACATCCGTCGCTTACGTTCCTACCACACTTCAGCACTCAAACTGGAGATCCATAGATACCTTCATTCTTCCTCTCATTTTTTTGTTCTTCTGCTAATTTACTCGCTTCGCTTTAAAAACATGTGTTAATTTCAAAACGCTTCATCCGAACCCTCTCTTCTGCTGGAGTTGTTTCTTATGTCATTTTAGTTAATACTATCAAGTAACAACATTTCAAAACGGTCAAGCAATTTGCTGATCGAATTCTGGATGATGTTGTCCATCCTCTTCATTCTCTACGCAGTTTTCCCGTCCCATTAGCTACGGTTTACAACGTATCCGAAGGTATCCCATTGGCATATCAGCAGTCTGTATCGCCACTCCTCAAATGCCATCTTACGTGTGAAGAGGCAGAAATACAGAAACTGGGATTTAGGATGTCTCCGTAGGAAATCCTGCTTGGGCAGCCAACTTACCGTATCCGATTTGGTGGATTCCAGACGTTGCCTTAGGTTGGGTGCGTAACTTGACACAACTGTGATTAAACTCGCGTCGTCCGGCGGGGCCTCGTAGCTCAGGTAGTTAGAGCGTTGGCTGTAGTAAAGCCTTCCCCTTACTGCGTGGGTTTGAATCCCACCGAGGCGCCGAGTTTTTCTCAGTTGGGCCAATATAAAAGACTTGCGTAATTTAAAGCAGGCAAGGACAGCAGAATTTAATGGTACCACAAAATTTCGCGACGGCTTCTCAACTGCTGCCGGTCGTTGCATAACAGCAGTAACAAGTGAGAAAGGTACAGAGGTTTGCATTTCGACAGAGAAAATCAATGCAAAACAGCAAGGTCATTATGTACTGCGCCTAGAATAATCGATAAAATGGTAACTTCAAAATGCAACATAGGAATGAAAATGGGGAACTAGGCATGCCGAAGGATTTCGAAACTCAAAAGGGGCTCGGGTCTACCGGAGCAAGCTGAGGTTGACCACGTGGTCTAACCGTTTACATAGGTCGGGTTTCTCCCGCCGTATATAGGCTGCCTCCAGGTAGCGCAATAACCGAGTAGTTCGTGCTCGAACTAATACTCGAAAAGACGTTTTAGGGTCAACCGAACGGCCACTATCAAGGAGATGTTTTGTAATGGAAGACCGTGGAGTTTTGTTCTTCTGCTTTAGAAGCCATTTAGGCAGGTGCTCAACTGCTCTGGCTGCCAGTTGCCTTTGCGTTCGTTCAATGCACTTGCATCCACAAATACATGTAAATTCGTAAACACAATTCGACGTGGCGTGCAATGGCAAGGCATCCTTCGCCCATGGAACTTCGATAGCCTTATTAGAACTGTAGAAGATGAGTTCAGCTAAGTTGTAAGTTCTTTCATTAGCGCATCTCAATCGCCGCTTGATGGTATTAGAGATGTTGTCGCCCTAAAAGGTAAGGAGATTATAACGGGCTTTTTCGGAACAGACTGCTCCGTCAATTTTGGCCGCAAAGTGTTGCTGTACTTTTTGATGAATCGCGAAATTTTGTGGTACCATTAACTTCTGCTGTCCTTGCTTGCTTTAAATTCATTCCGGGGAAATATTCCTTCAACTTGCGTAATTTGTTAAGTTATATTCCGTCCACATTAAATAGGGGCCCTTTTTTGCTATATTTGGATATTATTCTTTCTAAAAAAGCGCGTCCCCCCTTATCTCTTTGTTGAGTATTTGCCCGAGATATTTTCGTTATGAATTAAAAGTCACCTGCGATCAGTTCTCATGTTTAAGGAAGAAGTCCAAGCTCAGCAGTCAGCTTCAAATTGGCCGAATGTTGGGGTCGTCCTCTCCCAAAGCCCATCGCTCCGTTCATGAGGCTGTTGCCAGTTTTGGACACACTCAAACTTCATGATTCATTTTGTTTGAGTGAAATTGGAGTGAGTTCAATAGGCAAAAACTGCGGATGCATGGCAATTTTGTTTCAAACCCTGCCCCCCGGATGGAATATTCAGCTTGGAACACCATGGCTTTTAGACGAGGCAGGTAGGTCGCGACAGCCTGCCTGAAACCTGCCCATTTGCGTCCACTTGCCTCACTCTGAAATCCTGGTTGTCAATACTTGGTAATACTGCAAGTGCGCGTTGAGTACTTTAATCTAAAAGTTGTATACTTGGTCTCTCTGTTCAGTCAGAAGGCCCTACAGTCTGTTCTGTTCAGACAGAGTACTCATTACGTGATAAACCGAACTGCGGTTGGTATGCCGTCTTACAAATCCTGCACTTCATACGAGCATTAGCTCAGGTTTTGGATTGAGTACTACTCCAAATCTGTCCGCCCAACAGCTGATGCGTGTGCCTCCTAATTGATACAGCGGAACCGCTTTTCCTAACGAAACGGCTACAGCTGTCAGTTCTTTGATCTTTTCAGTTCGTGTTCGAGAATCGCTTTATGTCGCCCATGTGTGGTGCCTATTTGCAGCTATCTATAAGTACGAAGTGGATTTAAAACTCAGTCCTTATTCACATCGGTGAAAAGAGAATGATGCATTTTGCTGAAACCTCACTTCTAGTTTCCCCTATTAAATGCCTCAGAACTCATTTCACCACCATTTCCTCAGACGCACGGCCCTGGCACATTTACTTTAGTGCAATCTCTTGCTGCAGCAGAAACTTCTACCGGACTTCAACATGTGCCTTGCCCCAGAGTGTGTACTGCGAGCATGTAGGGAAAAAAGTACGGGCGCGTGACAACCAGTAACCTGATGACTAATGAAAACGTGCAGAATTTACTAACGTCATTAACGTTTGGGACCTTTTATTCCACCGAACACAGTCATTGCGTATTTGTAGGATAAGGTAAACTGTTCAAGCAGAGATAGGCCTAGCGCGTTTACATTACATTGCGTATTTATAGGATAGGATAATAGAAGCGAAGAGACGAGTCCCATGAAGCAGTCTTGAAGAAGGAGACACGATGGCTGGGAGAAGAGCTTTATTAGCCTGACATTTCGGATTCCTGCTCGAACCCATTTTCAGAGACGAAATTAGATAAGGGGTTGCAGTATTTATATGATGCAGTCGCCATACTACCCTATACCTATGAATATTCACGGGTCCCCCTTCCCCCAGTCCATTTACGAGTGCAATGGTCTTCCCATTCCATACTCGGTGCTCGGACTTCGCCTACGCTGAGTAATTAGTCACGCGAGGTGCGTATTGGTGAACACTTTTCCAAACACCAGAGTCAGTGTGTCAGATGGTCGAGCAATCATCAAACCAACATCCCACGCCGACGCGAATGTCGGACATCAAGCAGTCAGCACACCAAGTGCAACAATCCCTAATGAAGAGGGGGGAGGGGGGAGTCGTGAATGTTCATAGGTATGCGGTAGCATGGCGACTGCAGCCCCTTGTGCATGAACCACCCGTATCTGCTTTTGTCTCTGATGATGTGTTCGAGCAGGAATCCAAAACGTCAGGCTAATAAAGCTCTAGTCCCAGCGATCGTGGGTCCTTCTTCAGGATAAGGTAAATTGTTCAATTAGAGATAGGCCTAGATGTATGAAACTTTATATGTAAACAAGACATATGAAGTTGGTCTGATGTACGGGTGCGCATGGCGAGGGGGAGGGAAGCTATCTAAGCAGGCGAGTTTACATTACGGTGAAAACCTGTCAGGCGTGAATAAAAGTCAACACGCGGGAGGATAGTCAGTCAAGCGGGCGGGAGGAGGGGAAATGAAAGAACAGGGGTGGGAGTTGGGTTGTGTCATTGTCGATCCCTACCATGGCAGTGCGAGATTCATCACGTTATCCAGCTGCTTACAGAGTTTCAGATTTGATGACGTCAATAAATTCAGCATGTTTCGTCGCCTTTGCCTTGTTCGAAATTCTTTTGGGAATGCAGTGCTTCAATTTAACGAAAACGAAAAATAGCGTCTCGTGTGCTTGACGGACCATGGAAAAAAGCTGGCCGAACTCCACAACGACCCACCCACTTGTCTCATCTCTTTAACTCGCAGAGGATTCCATCGTCAGAGGACAATGTAAATGACAAGCGCAGGCTTTTGTTCTGGATGCAGTAGGTATAGCAACGTATGCAGGTGGGATGTCCACACGCCAATCCACATGCTGCCCTGACTATTGGAGCAACTAGAGCTGCAAAGAGCTCAGCCCCCCAGCCATTGCCTAGATTTCGGCACAAGGCTTTATGGTAAGGTATTTGTTTTTGGATTTCAGTAAATTCGAATTTAAAAGCTGGGCAACTACGTTGGTTGGCGCTTTCAACTTCGCGCTTTGGCGATTCTGCTTGCCTGAGGATTTTGAGCTTTGGTGGACAGTCGACTGACGGCGGGAGATTCCATCGTCAGAGGTTAGAGAACCTACTCGCAGATCAATGCGATTGAGCAGCGACAGGCTTTTGTTCTGAATTCAGTAAAAAAGGTGGCGTATACGGGTGAGAGGCCCACAGGCCGATTAGTCGAATTCTCATGAGAGCTTCGGATTTCGACCAGTCTGCAGACTGCGTCTCCAAGAATCAATACCAGTAGCGGAATAACGACCATTCGCGACAAATATGAGGGCTAGCAAGCAACAAGTGCATAAAATACAAACCCAGCGACGAACGCACGGTCGCCTGGCACCTGCGTCCTATAAATATCCGTTGCATGAGTTCCCATCTCAACTCGTCTGCAACTCTCCGATAAGGGATTCATTTGAAGATCGGAAACGTCAGTCCAGAAAAATTACTTGTTGCATCGATTCCATATCCCCCGTTTGTATCACTGAAACTGTGCAGTACGTGACCTATCTCATGAAATATGATATGGGAAACTGATTAGATAATTTTTGGGCGCCTTTAACGTGACGCATTTTGTTCGCTCACTCACATCCTTCAATGAAATGTTCTTTCTTGTTCAGAAATTCTGTTTGCATAACTACATCAAGTGAAATATCAGTAAATGTTAGCGAAAAAAGACGTTGGAATATATTCGTGCAATTTCCTATGCTAATACATGTCCTTGACTCCAGTTACGCATCTGAGCGACTTTTTCGCTGAAAAGAAATAGAACGAGCAAAGCATTTTTAGGTTCAACAAAATTGCGGTACTTGTATGGACGCTCTGCCGTGCATTCATAATCGAAGAACGGAGTCTAAAAGCGATCAAAAACAGTGGAAATGGCCTCAATATATAGGCATGTTCTTGCGTTTACGGTAGAAGGATATTAGTATTGCTTAGGAACGTGAAAGAAACCGTCAAAAGTGCCAAATGTTTATCTTGCCTCGCCGTGCAAAAATGCAAAGTACACAGAGATCCGTCGACAGAGTGCAGTAATAAAACACTTCCTAAAGAGGTAACTTATTGAGGAAAGTTTTCTTATTGATACAAGGCATATTCGTTGGTGACTTTCGTTGTGGACAGTAATTTTTCTCGAAAATGAAGTTTGATGTTTGAACGAGTCTTCAAATACGAACCAAACGACCATCTTCGTGAACAGGAGCGCCTGAACACTCAGTAATTCAGTAAATGCCTTCAAGAACAATATTATTTTAAAGTTCTCAACAGACAGGTAATTCAGAATCTGTCTTTATGGGCGATCGGTTGAAAACACTGAAAATCATGAAGTATTCAGCAATATTTTGAGGCCCATCTGAAACTAAACGTATTCCAAAACGCAAGAAGAGTATAAAGTAATTTAACGGGAGAAATGTTTTCTTCATAAACACAAAATGGTATGTTTACGATCACGCCTGTCAATTCTATTTAAACTTCTTAGGTACCTACAAGCCTCATGGCATGTCACCTTATGAAATCTGTTGATCCTGCGTCGTCCCCATCGGCGAAATCAAGCAAAATTCAGCTTCTCATATTAAACCCACCTCATTTAACTTCAAATCGTTAATGAAATTATGAAGCACTGGAAACCTGTTGTTTTCCGAATGGAACCCTCCGGCATGCGGTTGTAAAAGTCAAGCAATTTCTGGGAAGCCAGATGGATATTGTTGAAGTTTCGGCGTTCAAAATCAGTTTGACCCCCAATTTTGAGGTTGGGGCTGGAGAATGATATTCACAAAATGAGCCTTGAAGATCGGAGTGGCTGTGACCGAGGTATGGTCAATGCTCGTCTTCGGATGGAGTGCTAGGTAGTGGTTCCTCAAGGGGTGAAGGTCGCACCTTCCAAGTGTTAGCGGGTGGCAGGGAGGTGGAGCGACAGACAGGGGGGGGCGTGCACAGACCTCCCTGATGAACAGTGCTCCCCCTTGCAGTCACAGAATTAACGAGTCATCTATGGGGTCATGGCTACAATGTTTGAGGCATTCCATTCGACGTGTTGGTTAGACGTGAGCATGTGCGTACGGAATGCAGAATAGAGCTGTTCATCAGGCCTGATGAGCGGATTGACCTTGTATGCACACGTCAGTCAGACAAGGCAATGTCTTGGAGCCCCACACTCATGTTGGTTCACTGGAATACAGGCATGGATTCAGAGCATTATTTTCCCCTGGTTTGCCTGAATGTGAGAATCGGGCAAAATATTTCGAATTTCTCTCAACAGAATGTATCGAGCATTCGCACTTGAAAGAAGGTGCTGGCATAGAAGTTCGGAATGGATATGGGATTGTTGCAAATGACTTTGCGCCAAATGCCAGAGTATACCAATTTCCACGCTCTGATCCTAACTCTGGTGGACGCGGAGTTGACAATCCGCTCTGTGTTTCAGGTGGCTTTGCGCCCCCATTAAATTCATGAAAGCGAAAAATTGCTTCATGTCTGCATTATTTATGAGAATTGCTGCAGAGTGAACCCAGCCCTGATGCTGTTGCAGAAGCGTTTGTCAGGTTAAAATGGTTGCCCTTCTTACAGTGTTAATGGTGGGATCTTATTTCGTAGCCGCACCTGCTGTAGACAAGCCCCAGACGCCTGTTATGCGGGAGCGGTGGTAATAGGGGGTTCGGCACTAACCAATAAACTCAACTCCTACCCCTAATTCCTAACGCTAACTTCTAGTCCCTAAACCCTGACCCCTATTCCTAACCTCAACCCTTAATCCATACCCCTGACAGGTGCGGCTGCGAAATAGGATCATGTCCAATTAATTTTAGTGTTCATACTTTTCTTGTTTAGAAGTATTAAAAGTGACTATCTTGGATGAACTATGGGGCAGGCGTTATTAAACAAGACGTGTGAATAACATACTGCAAGTGTAAAGTATTAAACTTTTACTTGCTTGATTAACTTGATGCTTTGGACTCGGCTGCTGGTGACTATACTCTTCTTGCTAGTCTTATTGCACGAACGGTGTATTTTTATGTAATTTTCGATGCATTTTCTTTTACTGTTGCTTACATTGCAGCGAACCTCTCATTATATTGGCCTTATCAATGCGCGAAACCTAATGGCACCCGCATGTCAGCATTTCCATTCTGGCGATTCGGGTAGGACGATGCATATAAACGGACAGGCTATTCATCTGCGCCCACTTTCGAGCACTGACGGAATATCGACAAGGAGAAGGTACATTATGGACCATTAGTGGCAAATGTCCCTGCTCTGCCGCTGGATAGGCAGTCAGTACGCTAGGATTATATCGAGAGTGCAAATCGTGTAAGTGTTAAAATGAACGACTTCATTCGCTAGGCGCCTATGAAACAATATTGTGTTTCAGGTACCCATATTCACTCTGACTCCATCATGAAATATATTGAGCATTTCGTTCTTC
>CACRXP010000062.1:1199534-1211854 GCA_902702965.1 Spirometra erinaceieuropaei
GAATGTCCTCACCCAGTTCTGCTATTGCCTTGCCGAGCTCGTCATCCTCGAAGAACCTGCGGACTTTTTTAATGCATTCTCCCCCTTTGCTTATGACCTGCCTTCTCAGATCATTCAGCTTCTCCTCCTCCTCGCCCTAAAAGGGGACAAACAGTAGCCACAAGATGCGCTTCTAACGGAAGTGGGGGGGGGTTCCCGCCGGCCTTTTTAACCTCCTCTGGCTAACTTACCGCACTAGAAGGGTGAAGATGTTAAGCTAAAGGCGAAGTCTCCTTACCTAACGACGGCGAGAGTCGCTGCAAGAATGACGAAGAGTCCAAGGATAGCAACCTTCATGTTCTCGATGGCGGCGTGGTACTCGGCTAGCCTTCATTCACTTTTATAGCCAAGTGAGTGAAGCTGCGTGCCTGGGGCTGCCTGTTCAAGGTGCACTAACTTGCACAGATACACACATATATTCAGCCCCGTCATGACGCCATACGTTTGTTCCAGTTAGCCTCACAGTAGGGGTGTCCCTGTCTTTCCTTCAGCGTCCCGCGTGCCGACTGTAATAATGACATGTTTATCCGATAACGCCGGATATGCACCTTGCCTACGTTTATCTTCGTCGACTGTCACAGTCGACTTTTTGTTGCGTTTATGCGTGTCCTGCCAACTAATGCTACCCTTTTTTGCATCAATGCTGTCCAGTACCCAGGCGGATATTTTACTGCCGATGTTCTGGATCCGCAGAATTTAGTTTTAAAAACGAACGGCAGGTATGGACCACAGACTTGCAGTTGCGTTGTCTTTGAGAGGGGGCTGGTTAGAAAAGTATATGTCACTTTCACTCCGCCCATTAGCTCGATCAACCCTCTATCACATATATATATAGGCAGAATGGTATTACCGACAAAGACAAGGGTGACTGGAATGGTCATTTCTGGCTTATTAGCCGTCGTCAGCCAGCCATACCCAAGCCCGAAGTGTGGAGCACCCGAGCCTCGAACTCGCGACTTGTTGGTTTAGAAGTCCACGCCTCTATCCACCGGGCCACGAGCCCGTTGCCCTGTCGGTTTTCGATCAGGAATATGCAATGGTAGGGGGCACTCACCGATCGTTCATACGGAACTCACTCGTTCCGTTGTGCCTTAAGGGCTCTCTCTCGAGCCCAACCAGCATCCGCACAGCGGCGCATGATATAGAGGCAGAATGGTATTACCGACAAAGACAAGGGAGACTGGAATGGCCATTTCTGTCTTATTAGCCGTCGTCAGCCAGCCATACCCAAGCCCGAAGTGTGGAGCACCCAAGCCCCGAACTCGCGACCTGTTGGTTAAGAAGTCCACGCCTCTACCCACCGGGCCTCTACCCACTGGCCATTCCAGTCTCATCAGTGTCTCGCCACCTTCATTATCTGTCGCTGCAGATCGGGTATTTATTCAATTAGGTTATGATCGGGTTATGATTGGCTAAATGAAGGCAGAATAAGCCCGAAACAGTGCTGTATCAATCTACCCGCATTCTCTGTCGTCCCTCCTCGCTGCTATTATGACTTGGCCGACTTCGGCCTGGTAATTGGTTGCCTGTTCGTGACCTTTGCCACACATACGGAACTTGTTTGCTTCGGGGAGCCAATAGATCGGTGTGCGACCATTCTGTACTTATATGTAGATACATATAATGTCATTGCCGACAAAGACAAGGAGACTGTAATTGTCATTTCTGACGTATTAGCCGTCCTCAGCCAGTTATACCCCCAACCCCGAGGTTTAGAACACCTGGGGCTCGAACTCGCGACCTGTTCATTAGAAGTCCAACGCCTCTAACCACTGGGCCACGGCCCGTTGTCCTGTCGGTTTTCGATCGGTAATATACAATGGTTGGGAGACGCTCACCGATCGTTCTTACGGCACTCACTCGTTGCGTTGTGCCTTACGGGCTCTCTCTCTCTCGAGCCGAACCAGCAGCCTCACGGCGGCGCATGATATAAGCAGAATGGTTTTATCAACAAAGGCAAGAGTGATTGGAATGGCCATTTCTGGCTTATTAGTCGTCGTCAGCCATTCATTACCACATCTCGGTATTTCGAAAACTACGGCCACCCAGGCACCAAAACAATTCACCTGACGGACTTTCACATGCGTGAAAAATGTATCTGAGCTCGTCGAAAAACAACTGAACAAACATCAGATACAAGTAGCTCACCAACCTGCAACCACCTTGCGTACACAGCTTGTTCACCCTAAGGACAGGGTTGGCTATCTCGTTAGAAAAGGTGTTGTCCACGAGATCCCATGTTCCACTTCTGATGCCGTCTCTTGTGGCCAGACTGTGAAATCTGTCTCAACCCGCCTACATGAGCATCTGTTAACGGTGAAGATACGAGATCATCTCTCCCAGCGGACTATGCACACACTGGATATTCGACACAAATTCGCATGGGAGAAGACTTGCATTGTTGGCGCCGGCCCAACAAGGAAAGGCCGCGAATTCCTGGAGGCAATGCACTCAGATGAGGCATTCATCAATCGGCATATCGATTTAGATGCCACACACAGGTTTATCAAGGACAAATGGAGGCGAGCACAGCCAATGTCGAGGGGAGGACGAAAAACCATTGACGTACATTGGCGCAGACTTAGGCCAACCATAAAATCACTTGTTCGACACGTGCGTCAGTCTGAATCGTTTGGTTTTCATCACTTCCACTTTTCCCTGAGATTTTTATACTTGGCATCTAGCTCCATATGCCTATTGATGCATGACTCATCAGAGTGCATGGCCTCAAAAAACGCTCGGCCTTTTATATGGGCGAACACCGACGATGCGAGTTTTGTTCCATGCGAAAGGGTGCCCAGTATCAAGGATGTGCACGGCCATTTTAAACGGGTGGTCTCGCCTCTTAACTTCCAGTTGATGTTCGTGGATGCATGTAGAGGCAAATTTTCCCGTTTGGCCACAGTATAAGGCATCCCAGGCATCGCATGGGACCTTATAGATGACGTCCTTCTTATCAGGCTAGTCAACCCTATCTTTAGGGTATAAAAGTTGAGTGCGTAAAGTAGTCGTCGGCTTGTGCGCCACTTTTATCTGGTGTTTCCTCAAGTGTCTTTCAACAAGTTCAGACACATTCCTGATGTTAGGAAGGATTCGCCAAGTATTTGCTCTGGGCGTTTGATTAGAACTCACCAGTTCCTTTGTTTTTATCTCTTGCTGTCTCATGGATTGACGTACGAAATCTCTGGGGTAGCCATTCTGAGGAAATAGTCCAAACAGGTAATTTAGCTCAATTTGGTACCTTTTATCATCAGAGCAATGTGTTTTTGCTCGATGTAATAGACAGTACTCCGCTGGTGGGATATTGTGCTTTTGCTCACATAGTGTAGAATTACTTCCGCATATGCTTATGTGCGTTAAACGGAAGTGTGTAATGTTCCGTCAGTTTTTCGCTGCATAAGTACATCTAGAAATGGGAGTTTGTTGTCAACTTCTTTTTCGAGCGTAAATTTAATTCGCGGAATGCTTGAGTTAATGATGACGCGGGACATTTCCAGTTGGTCCTTTTTCACGACAACAAATGCGTCGTCTAAATATCGCACCCCTAACCTATGGTTAACTAATGGAAGAGCTACCGATTCCAGTTTCTGCATTGTCACCTTGGTGCAAGGAATTCCAAGTAATTCGAATCAGAATGATTGTATTTCACTACCTTAGAAAGTGCATTCTCTTCCGTTTCTGCCGGGACTCTCGGGGACAGATTTACGATCTGCGCAGAAGGCTTTTGCCTTCTATAAGCTGGTGGAGAGGCTGGCTGGAATTCAAAAGGTGAGAATGCCCACCTGGACTCACCTTTGCATGAGACAAAACTTGCATCCTCGGAGTTTGCCCAGTTAGTTGTTGATAATGGTAATGTGAGCACGTAAGACAGTAAGCTGACGGAATGCAGGAAAACACTGAAGACTGTCGGTGACGTTCCATCTTGAGAGAGTCCCTGACCATCGAACAACTGAGCCTATCCACTGTCAGGCATTTCTGTTATCCCTCAATTGATGCTCATTTAATCTCCGGTTTTTTTATTTCTCCACTCTTGGGTATAACAACCAGGCCTCAATACTTGACTAGATTTTGCTAGTTCCTACATCAGTACACGATCTACTGTCTACAGTCAACTAGTTAGGGTTCTTCACCCTATCGTTGCCCAGAACTCACTCGTCCTGTTGTGCCTAAGGACGCTCGTTCTCTCAAGCCAAATCAGCAGTCCCACAGTGGCTCATACTATAGGCAGAAAAGCATTACCGACAAAGGCAAGGGAGACTGGGATGGCCATTTCTGGCTTATAAGTCGTAGACGTCAGCCAGCCATACCCAAGCCCAAAGTGTGGAACACCCGAGCCTCGAACTCGCGACCTGTTGGTTTAGAAGTCCAAGCCTCTACCCACCGGGCCACGAGCCCGTTGCTCTGTCGGTTTTCGATCGGGAATATACAATGATTGGGGGACGCTCACCGATCGTTCATATGGAACTCACTTGTTCCGTTGTGCCTTACGGGCTCTCTCTCGAGCCCAACCAGCAGTCTCACAGTGGCTTATAGTATAGGCAGAAAAGCATTACCGACAAAGGCAAGGGAGACTGGGATGGTTATTTCTGGCTTATAAGTCGTCGTCAGCCAGTCATACCTCACTCCAGAATGTGGAACACCTGGGGCTCTATCCAGCGACCTGTTGGTTAGAAGTCCAACGCCCGCAGCCACTGAGCCCTTGAACGTTGTCGCGTCGGTTGCGATCGAGAATTTGTAGAGGGACTCCCACTGATCACTTCACGGCATATAGACGAAACTTCTATTCAGTGCTAATGCTGCGAAGTGGGATAGGATTTTTCTGAAGTTCCACTTTCTAGATTCAGTGTGCTTTCAGTCCTCAGCAGAAACTCCCTTAAGCCAAGAATACCTCGTCCGTGCGCGCGTGTCGCCCCCTCCCCTTACCTGCTAGCGATTCACATGCAGACGGCGGCTGTAGTAAACGCGCTACTGTTTCATTTAAAGTAGAAATTTTAGTGTAAAGTACTTTACTTGCGTAGGGGATGATAGTTCCAGCTCGGATGCCCGCAATGTCCGATGTTAAGCTGGGAAAAAATACGGGTTGTCAGATATGTCCGGTAACTCAATCTACTCTCAATTCTCAAAACTTACGATTCACAGGGGCGTTCGCTCACAGGGCATTCTAGCTTCTTTGTGGCATTCCTCTGTTATCCCAATTGAATGGACTGATCAATAACAACTTCGGCCTGGTTAAGAGCTTTTGCACGGATGATCAACTGTCCGACTTCTCATCGCAGCAAAGCGTGCAATTTTTAACTCTTTTTGGCCATATTAATGACCTTTAAGCCTTAAAACACGTTCAGTGGACCAAGCTGCCTTAAACTCGAAACAGTAAAGTATGACATCGTTCGAACGATTTGCTTCAACATTTTAATATCAGATTTTTTAGAGTCCGCTTGTGGTTAGCTAACACTTACCCTATACCACCAATAAGTACAGACCTTGCTTATTATTCTCGGACTGGCAGTTCACTCTTTGCTCTTCATATAGCCACGACACACGATCCATCTTTTTATGTATAAACTTTTCGTCATGGTTTTTGCTAAAATCTCAACAACGCGCGTGCATAACGTAATATCAGAGTGGCGTTCTCACAATCATCTCTGTATAAAACACCATGCCCTAGAGGGCTTTCAGCAAATCCTGGGACACCAGATGGATGGGGATTCACAAATCCAGTAAATTGTATTCTTAAATAATGTCTACTCACTTTGTTTAGGTAGCCTAATATTGCAAACTATATCTGTGATTCACTTCAGTTGGCGCTTTCTTCCCTGTCCGATTGATGTACCATATTTGACTTCCCTCAGCCCATCTGGCTCCGTCATGTTGGAATCACGTATTTTGATCTCCATTCTTTCTCTGTCTCTCCCTCACACAGTTGGTCAATAGCTAGTTAGCAAACTACCACCAAGTGCCCATTCTCACTGCCCAGTATTTCTATCGCACCCGAGAGCAGTCATCACAAGCGTGCCAGTACTCACTACCTGGCCATGAAATCAAGGTCTTTTGTCATGTTGATTACATTTTATTTAATCACAGTCAATGGAGCTCACAGAGACTTTGCGAATTGAGGCTCCCTTTATCGAAATCGGGTAATCAATTAATATAGTAGCGAATATGTAGTTGTGCCGCGGGAGTCACTTTTCGTCCATCAGTTTGCGAAGGTACGTCTTCAAGCCCGTTCTTACCTGCTGTCGAACTAAAATGGCATTCGTTAGTTGGGAAGGCGGGGTCTCCGGGACTTACTTTTCCACATGACTTCCCAGCAGGTCCTGCCGAGTTCTTTTATCTTCATCCCCAGTTCATCCTCATCAAAGAATTTCCTCATTTCTGTAAGTCTGCGCGTCATCGTATTTCGCATATACTGTTAAAGTCGCAAAGAAATTGTCAATTTTTTTCTCCGATTTATTTACTAAGGCTCCATAGAATGTGCTTTTTCTCTGCCCTGATTACTCATCAATAGGCGCCTAATGGGCCGCCCTGGAGAGTCTGTAGTGAGGGCTTCCTGGCAACCTATCGTGTCATCATTGTTGTCATCATCCATGAACTGACAGAGTCTTAGTTATCCTAAAAAAATATTCGGCTCTTTTGGGGAGTTTATCGTCTTCATCCGGCCCTAGTTTTCTAAATTCTATTCATCCTAGAGTGTGCTACTGACATGGACTGCACAAAATGGATGATTTGCAATATATAGGGGAAATGCTTGACTCACATCGTCACTAAAAAGTTGCGGTTACTTAGGGCGAAGCGTAGGCTGCGAACTTACTCAGCGGAGACCGCCGCAACGGTGAAGATGGCGAAACAGATGAAGAGGGTACCAGCGTGCATTGCTTTCTTGCCTGCGATTCAAATTCTCTCATCCGACCTGGCCAGTTTTATATGCCAGTCGCACATCCTGTCTAGCCGAGTACAAAACAGCCCACTATCGCCCCGCATGGGTTTCTTCCTGTTTACTGTCTATCGCCTGTTTTCCGAATCATTTGAACACTTCAAAGTGTCCAGTTTAGACCAACCGCAAAAACAGTCATTAATTTTATGATCGGAGAGAGACGGGAGGGGGAAGGCGAGAAAAAAAGTGGTCCTTGCACTAATTACGGGCTTAGAGGGGGTAACGGCAGTCTTGGATGCCACCTGAAGTCAGAGTAAGATGGAGTCAGAATGGCATTACCGACAAGGACAAGGGAGACTGGAATGGCCAGTTCTGGCTAACTAGCCGTCGTCAGCCAGTCATAGCCAACTCCGAAGTGTGGTACACCCGAGGCTCGAACTCGCGACCTGTTTGTTAGAAGTCCACGCATTTAACCACTGAGCCACGAGCCCGTTGTCCTGTCGGTTTTCGATCGGGAATATACAATGGTAGGGGCGTTTACCAATCGTTCTTACGGAACTCACACGTTCCCATGTGCCTCGGGTGTTCCACACCTGGGGGTTGGGCATGACTGTCTCACGATGGCTAATAAGCCAGAAATGGCCATTCCAGTCTCCTTTGTCTTTGTCGGTAATGGCATTCTGCCTATATCATGCTCCGCTGTGCGGCTGCTGGTTGTGTTCGAGAAAGAGCTCGTAAGGCACATGGGAACGATTCAGTTTCGTAATAACGATCGGTGAGGGCCCCCTACCATTAAGGTCGAGTTGCTTTACCACATCCTTCCTTCCTGTGGGAGGGTCGAGTCCTTCCCTCGGCCGGCAGCATTTAAAGCCGTCTGAGTACTAGACTGGTTTCCTTATCCATTTATTATGATCACGTAATGTGGCCTGGAGGGGCTTGAACCCACTGTTGTCGTCATGACCGCGACAGGTTTGAATCACGCCTGCCGGTGATAAGACTGTGACCGCTGATTGATTGTTGGTCGCATTCAATGGGCATTTATATAAAAGTACGCACTCGGCTTAACCCAGACAGCATTCTAAACCGGGAGTTTCACTTACTCGTTCAAAGTTACTGCACATGAAAACCCTTCCCCCAACCTTACCTCCACCCTCTAATCCAGAAGAGTCCAGTAATACGTAAACGAAAGTGTCTACATTATGCGGACTTTTTCACGTTCTTTATCAGTATTGATCTAAAGTTCATTCGTAGGAGTGCATTCAGTAGTCCAGTTCGCGGATTCCGGTGATGCAGTCACCCTTGCTAAATTGGGAGTTTGCGGGTCATGCGAGTTTGTTCTCTCCTCTAGGTCCTTTTTTTGGGTAGTGCGGGCGAGTGGACCACTACTGGTGTAGGGGAGACATAATAAAATAGTAAAGCAGTAAGCGCATTAGGTGGGTTTTCCAGCCCATATTTTTAGTGTATGTAGTCTTCCTTAAGGAGTTCCTTCAGCATCAGTTTCACCTGTTCACGCATCGGCTCACAAACTAGAATGGGAATGTGTCTGGCTGATGTGGGTATCCCACTGCAACACACGAGTTCCCGAATTTTCTCTTTCAGTCGAGGCTCGTGGCCCGGTAGGTAGAGGCGTGGACTTCTAAACCAACAGGTCGCGAGTTCGAGGCTCGGGTGTTCCACACCTCGGGCTTGGGTATGGCTGGCTGACGACGGCTAATAAGCCAGAAATGGCCATTCCAGTCTCCCTTGTCTTTGTCGGTAATGCCATTCTGCCTATATATCATGCGCCGCTGTGCGGCTGCTGGTTGGGCTCGAGAGAGAGCCCTTAAGGCACAACGGAACGAGTGAGTTCCGTATGAACGATCGGTGACGCCCCCTACCATCATATATATATACATACATACATAAGCAGCTCATTAAGAGCGCAGCGGTCCAGACGCAGACAGCTGTTTCAAGGTCGTTACCGATTATATACCTAATTTGTGTATTCCCACCCGATAAAATTATAAGCAGGGCTGTTGGCTATGCAATTTTCGCTGTGAAATCCTACCCATACATCAGTAGCAATTACAGACAGTCATTTAACTGAACCTCTTTGTTTCAAGCCAGAGGTCTGTGTACCATCGTTGTGTCTAGGCTTTTTCCTGTCAATGCAATTCCGAAATGTTTGAAGTTTTTTGTCTGCAATTCATCCGCAAGGAGCACTCATCCCAGACTTTGAGAATGTCAGCCCTGGTCATCACAGTGTCCAGCTGCGGTGCGATTCACTAGAAATTGCCCCGCTTGCTGGCCTTTAAATCTCCATTTATGTGGTCGCTTCAATTAAGTCGTCCTTATCAAAGGCGGTAAGCGCAGTCTTGTGCATTCAAACAGCGCAGTAACTGCGTTTGAAGCTTAACGCTTTAGAAAGGTGAGAGGTTGGTTTTGATGGGGCATCGAAGATGCGCCCTCCTGCTGTAGTCGCAAGTAGAGTGGCAGTCAGAATGTGTCAGATTGTTCCTTCTATCTTCTGGCGGACTGCTCCTACTATTCCTTCTCCGAAACAGGGGGGGCCTTTGTGTGTATGCATAGGCTCCTTTTTTAGAGCTGTGGAGTACTTTTATGAGGCAGCGGGTGCATTTGGCCCCAGTCTCCGCGTTTTGTTTATGTACACTTCCCGGCCTACCGCTCAACCACTCCTTCCACACGCTCCTGTCCCCCTTCCCCCACTCTCCATAAGACATCCGGTGATGTGTTCGGTCGCTGTGAGGACGCTGTTCTGAAAGGAGGATAGGTGTTGTTTTTTGTCCTGTTTGGAGCGTTTCTGTACTGCTGCCAGCTTTCAGGCCTTTAACCTCAGTCGAGGTCTGAAAGTGCTGTCCCCCTCGCGGCTCCGCACGAACTGCGGCTAGTCAGATGTGATTACGTTGGAGCGTCACGGCCATATGTACTTACAGTAGGTGGGCTACTCATGAAATGTCAACCGAAATTCCGAAATGCGTTCTCGTTTTGAAAAGATTAATTAAGTAGGTTTGTAAAACTAATCCGTCCGCAGGATAATTCCATAATAATTCAGTTACCTCAGGATGCTGGTTTTCGCACGAACTTCCTTCCGGCTGCATACAGAAAACTGTACTCTGTAAAAGTAACTGCTTAAGTAGCATGCATTCTTCTCATAAATTTTCGATGCCTCTAAATGTCCAATTATATTTCATGGAAAATAAGAATCTAAATATTAGTTCCTTCGCTCATTCGGCATAAAATTACGCCTTCTTTCAATTTTATACTCGAAGGAGGGACATAATTCGGTTTTAGAAACGTTTCTAATTATGAGACTTTGAAATGCCATGAAATGGCCGTTCATAAAACGTCATGTCTCTGCATTTACCAATGTGGCTTGTAAAGTTAACAATATGGATCCAACCTAATGCTAAATTTTATGAACCCCATATGGTATCCTCTCAATACCGTAGAGAAATGTGTCGTTTTCCGTACGCGGAAAATACATGGCTTGTAGTTTGGAAGCTTTGAATGCAAATTTGAGCGGCTTCAAAATTATTCGGGAATTAGAAAAGTTTTTGAAAAACGCATAAAACCATTCCTTTAAACAAAGTTGAAAGAGGACGTAATTATCTACCGGATGAGCGGGAGAATGGATATTTTTATGCATGTTTTCCGCGAAATATAATTGACTTTTTAAGGGCGTCGAAAATCAATGGGAAAATGCATGTTACTTAAGTAGTTATTTTTTACAGTGTTGTTCCTGCATGCAGCCGAAAGGTAGTTCGTTCGAAAGCCAGCATCCTGAGGTAACTGGATTATTACAGAATTATACTGCGGACGGATTAGTTTTACAGGTCATAGGCCTCAGAACGACGATCCGATTGTGAGACATCAATAGGAACTTGTCGTGTTTTCCTGAGAATTGCTCCAGTGCAAGTTGCATAACCCTTCACGTGTTCCACAGCTGCAGAATGAATGGCTGGTAAACATCCGGGTTAAACCCAGACGTGAGTCTTTTTTCCCTTTAGTAGAGGATGCTTGTTGCGTGCCAAAATTGTTGTATTATATGCGTGCATTAGCGTGATTTGGGATTTCCAAATCGCAATGCGTTTCAACCCGTAATTGAAAATGCATCTTCGCCTAATTTTAAAGTGTGTCCGAGTCACGCCTATCATAAATGTCTCTATCTCAAAACCGGACGTCAAAATATACGTGAGGACATTCCAGTTACATTCCGCGGACCAGTGTCTGCTAATGGATGTCAGTTGCTTTCCTGTAAAACAACAATCTTATGCAGACAACTTTAGGAAGAAGAGTGGCTTAATGTCTGGAGCCGTGAAAACTCGTGCTGCCGGGTGCGCAGAATCTTGTGATATAGCTAGGAATTGAGGAATATTCCTAATTCGAAGTGCCGTGAGGTAAAAGGACGAAAATGCATTTGATTATGAGAGGTTACAATTTGTGTATGATTGGCTGAATGAAGGAAGAATGCGCCCGAAAAGTACTGTATCAATCTACCCGCATTCTCTGTTGTCTCTCCTTGATGCTATTATAACTTGGTCGACCTCGGCCTGGTAGTTGCCAATAGATCGATGTGCGCCCATTCTTGACATATATATATATATATATGCCAGTGATATATATATATACCGTATGTGGGCTAACTCATGTAATGTCTACCGAAAATTTCGAGTTCGTGGCCGTTTCGAAAATATTAGTTAGGTAGAGTTGTAAAACTAATAATTTTCCAACACACTTATATAATAATCCAATTACCTCAGGGTGCCGCTGAAGTCCATCCGTCCTATTAAGTGAATTTCACTCACAGTTACGCAAATGACTCTCCATGTCATCGTCTTCCTGCTCTTACTTCATTTGAAAAAAAAACAGCGCTTTCGCTGACGTCTCCCATCTGCTTTGCTTTCCAATGGAACGGGCGACAGAGGGCACGCAGTGGTACTCGCAACCGAACCGTCCTCAATAAGCTGGCTATCATGACATCTACGTCGCTCGAAATCTGTTCCTTCATATTCTCCACCAGAGCAGACATGGGAGACCTGCCGATATTCCCCCTGTGGCCGTAGAAATAAAGCTCCGTTTGTCATATTAATCGCATTTTATTCAATGGCAGTCAATAGGGATGTACAGAGAGTTTTGAAGTGGAAGCTGCTATTATCATCATTATATTCTTCATTGTGGGGAAATCGATTTTTGGACAAAGTCTTTGTTGAGGAGATGTAACTGTGCGGTGGAAATCAGGGCTCGTTCAGCAGTTTGCGGAGATACACCCTCAGGCCCGCTCTCATCTGTTGCCGAACTAAAATGAAATTTATGGTCAGTGGGGACAGGAAGACTTACCTGTCCACATGACTTCTGTCAGGGTTTTGCCGAGTTCCTTAATCTTCATGCCCAGTTCATCTTTCTCGAAGAA
>CACRXP010000062.1:1221890-1233084 GCA_902702965.1 Spirometra erinaceieuropaei
AACGTTGCCGGCTTACAGGCCTCGATCCTTTATGGTTCCGTAGATTACAAAAGGGACTATTTTTGCTATTTAAACTCTTATATAATCACACATTTAACCCACTCACCTCTTTAAGACATCATATCCACCCACGACGTAACATTCACCATGAGGTCTTCTTATTTCTGCCTCTGGCACGTACTGTTAAATATCGTCGGTTCTTTTCTGGAAATGCAATTGCTATTTGGAATAAACTACCCATGAGTGTGAAAACTCTGCAAAATTTTCCTTTATTTAAGAGAACTATTACTCGATTTTTTTGCATTTAGAAAACCTCCCACAAATTTTGGGTGCTGAATCTACTGATCGACTGTACCGTAGCGATGACGTTTGTGGTCTCTGAACACTATGGCCGGTCTCACCAGCTGTTCCTCGACGCCTCTACTTTGACTATCCCCAACTTCATGAAAGGAATTTGACGTCCGATAATCTCCGATAGCGTGCAACCTCCCCCCTTCTTGACGGTCGATATTCTACCACCGCCGACAGTTTTTTTCTCCTGAGCCCTCCAAACCACAAAAACCACCATCAACTATATTTTCATGCCTTAAGCTCAGGAGTTTTTTTTCACTGCTGGTCGGATTTGTGTTTAATCGCTTCCCTTGACAATGCCTGTGAACTGGCATTAAATTAAAATTTATTTATTTATTCGTGTACAAGCACCTCAGTTTAGCACCAGCCGAATTTCCCGTTGCATTTGTTACTGCTGTGAGCATTACTCGTTATCGCGGACGTCGTGTTCTCTAGGCTCTTCCGTTACCTGATTGGTTCCATTTACATGCCTTGTTTCAGTCAGATCACTGGACGCTACGGGCTCACTTGTGTTGGCGCCTTGATCAGGTGGTTCAACGAAGGTGTCTGTTACTCAGGGCCTTCGATGTACTCAAAACTGCTGAGTCGCTCCTAAATATATTTTATACCGTTCATATTTTTTCACCAAAGCAACTTTTTAAAATATAGGCGCATTTTCGACCATTTGCTTTTGACAATTTGTCATACTCCATCGTATATAGTCATAAGTGTCAGTTACAATTTCGAAATAGAATATACACTTACCCATTCACGACGTTCATGGACACAGAGCAACCTTTCGGTAGTTGCACGACCAGAGCCGGCACTATGTATGAAGAATAGAATACTGAGATAGTCTTGCCATCCAGGATTAGCGCTCGCTCTCTTTATAGTTACAGCCAAGGGCCTACAAAACGAGCTAAAAGCATAATCACAGCAAAATCTATTGGGCACGAGGACGAGCCATGCACGGGATGCTCTTATATTCTGCTAAAAGTCCAAAAAGTCGAAAACGAGCTGTCTGCTTTACGGAAGTTCGTACAAGCGAACGATGGTGGGCAAGACAAAGGCCACGGGTGAAGCTCCAAAACAAAGAACAAAATTTGATGAAAACCTCAGTGCAAGGACGCGGATACATATGATGATGGGATGATAAGAACGGCATCCCCCGTTTCTCTGGAAGACAACTGAAACGATCCACCAACTTCTCTCAGCCGTTCCGTGTGTTCAAGAGAACCCTCGGCTGGAAGTGAGAAAACAAAACTCGTGGCAAGGTGGAATGGATAAGCAGCACAACAGGAGTATAAAGCCCAAGACGACTTCTATGGATTTCCTGAGACCTTCAGCTGATAAAACGACTGGAAGCAGAACAAATGAACCCTTTGGTCACCAGCATTGTGTTGTCGTCCAGGCCTATCGGAGTGAAATACTCCTACCCCGAGGAAGAGGATTTCCGCTGGCCTTCTGCGATGAGGTTTTATTTTTAGACAAGCCTACGAAATCGCTCCAAACCGTCATATGTGGAAAGAACTTCCCAAGAGAACGCACTACACCGACGGCAACATTCAAGAACTGTCGGCGGATGGTGGTTTGGATGGCGATTAAATTCGGTGAGCGGCCTCTCTGGCGGTCAACATCCGACACCATCAACAGCAAGGTGTTTATTGCAATTGTCAAGGATGCTTTCGGCTACAACGGCATAAGTCGGGGCCGAATGGATACTGTAATTTTGCCCGACAAGGCACCTTTGACACATCTTTTATTTTCCGTTGTCAGACTTTGGGAGCCGTAGTGTTTACCGATTCTGCGTTAAAGTCGTTTACCTGTGTTAATTCATGGCATTTCATGCGTTAGCACAGGTACTGTATGTTTCAGCACCTGCAAAACAAAATGCTTAATTCGAATGAAAAGGTAACCATTCGCACAGCATTCAGGATCAGAAAGAAGGTGAGCAAACAATCGGAAACAGTGCGACCACGACCTCTAAAAATTGTGTTGGAAAGTAAGGAGGAGGCTAGCTTCCTTCTGTCCAGGAAAAGCAGCCTCCGAAACTCTCGCAAGGAGGTTTTTAGCTGGAATGCTCTCCAGCTGAACGCCTGAAACGCCGCGAATCATTGATGGAGCTGAAGTGGAGACTTGTAGCTGGGGAGAGCAACTTGGCTATCTTCAGGGGATGAGTGATACAGAGGAATGCGATGTTGCTATGGGACCAGCCAGTCGTCATGATGACAGCAACTACATAATATTGACAAACCCGAGGCAAATTAAACGAAGCACTGCCGAATGTTGCAAAGTTAAATTCTTCCGCATCACTTCTCAGAATCTGTTTTCCAAGCTCGACGAACGGAGGATAAAGTTAGCCGATACGCCTCCGGATGTTATAGCAATAACACAAGCGTGGCTGTTACAGACGTCGTAGATTCCGAAGTAACACTAACAGGATACCAATTGTTTAGAAGACACAGGACATACCGCCAGGGTGGAGGAGTTGTCATGTATATAAAGAGCAATAAACAGTGTGTGAGAGGATCGACAAGAATTACAACGACACAGAGGCAATTTGGCTGGCTATAAAGGCACGGGGGTCTCAGTCCCTCGAAGTCGGAACTATCTACCGGTCCCCACCGGCGGATCCCAACTCAGATAATTGTCTCTTGGAAGGCATAAAGGAGATCCCCAGTCAACCAGACTTTATTCTCGTGGGAGATTTTAATTTACCCTGCATTCAATGGAGCGATATGCATGCGAAATACTCGAGGTAGGCCTTCGATCACCGTCTTCTAAAGACTAACCTGAAAGTTCTTCTAGCGCAATATATTCTGTTTCCGACTAGACTGTGTGGAGGGCAACAGGCTAGTTGTTTGCACTCCGTCTTCCTGACAGTATAGACTAGGTATACTGCCTACCTCCGCTCGGTCGAAGAGATCACGCAGTACTTTTATGGGATTACGAACTATATTCTGCACCGTATGCAAAAAAACGAGAAAATGCCAAATATAAAGAAAGGGGACTTTTGCCAAATGAGAGCTGAGGCGTCACAAATACACTGAGATGTTCACGTCTCCGGAAACGTTAATCAAGACAGGAATTTCTTCAAGGATCGGTTGTTGCATTTAATAAAGGGCCACTGTCCCTCACCAAATCTTTGAACATCCAACCGACTTGAGTGGCTAATGCGAGGTCCCAAAAAAGAGATCGACAAGAGAGGAAGACCGTGGAAGAAGTTTTGCAAAAACGACGACGATGCAGCGTTTACAGAATAAAAAGTTCAGAGGAATGATGACGGTCTGGAGATATCGGACAGGACAAACAAAGCTAAACATTTTTCTCAGTTTGTTATTACCGGCAAAGACAAGGGAGACTGGAATGGCCATTTCTGGCTCATTAAATGTCATCAGCTAGTCACACCCAGTTTTCACTTTTCCAATCTGTTTTCCCAAGTGAAACAGGCTTTATTCCATCTAGTTCTGCGAACGTGGGAGATCTTACTATTTAAAATATTGCGTTTCGAGATGAACCGATGTTGGATGAACTGAAAAACTTTAGGGAATGTAAATCTCCCGGTCCGGACTAGATCCCAGAAAATCTACTCTCTGAGCTTGCCTGACAGCTGTCCAAATCACTATCGTTTCTGTGCCAGAAATCGTTTGATGCTGGAATCCTTCTCACGGACTGGAAAACGGCCCACATTACACCCCTTTACAAAAACGGTAACCATGCTCTGGCGACGAACTATGGACCCGTCAGCCTGACATCAATCTGCTGCAAAGTGATAAAGAAAACCATCAAAAGGGACTTGGTTCAACATAATTCAGCATATATAAGGGAGACGGGCATAGTCCTTGAAACCCCTGTTTTACAGACATACACTGAAATAAACGTGCATATGCTTACGTAGATACACGAGTATATTTTATTAGTTTTTATCAAACATACATGGCCATCATATGAAATGCCATCAAGCCTTCGTTTAAATGTCTCAACGCTTTCCTCCAGAACAACTGAATCGGGTAGTTTGTCCCAACCCTCAATCACCCGGTGGGAGAAGAGGTCGGCCCGTACTTCATGTTTGGCCTACTTCGTCCTCCATCTATATCGGTGGCCTCGGAGATTTGTCGTTGGTGCCATTTCAAAAGAATCGAACAAATCAAGTGCGCAATCTATCTTTCTGACGAGTTTTAAGAAGTGTTATCAGCATCTGGAAATAGTACAGGCGATGGCTACACATATGTGCGAGAATCTTGGTCATCTGCCTTACAAAACCAGACTGGCTGAACTAAATCTGTTTCCTCTCGGTTACGGGCAGTTGTGCGGCGATCTCCTTCAAACCCGCCGTGTTGTCAGGTGTCGTGAGTGCGCCCTAGAATTTGGAGACTTCTTTGAATTGACCGGAAGTGACCCTCTGCGTGGCTGCCCCCTTAAACCACAGAGAAGGCTAGCCCATACAGATGTCCAATAGAATGCCCTCTCGCAGAGTGTTACTGAGGCTCGGAACGGACTCCTTGATGCGGTGGTTCTTTCCGAAACCGTTGGACCATTTAAACGCAGACTAGACATTCATTTGCTGAGGGACTACTGTACATATGATCAGGATTGTGTTAGTGGCGGCAGTTTGCACCTGGCTCACACATACCGATGTCTTTTAAATTCCCAGAATTACAGATGTAACAATTGATTCTACTGCTGTTCTTGGACTTAAATAGGGAGCTCCAGGATGAATATAGAAAACAGCGACGACATTACCAAAAATATTTATAAGGTAGAACACTTAAGTCGCTTTTTCGCATCTGTTTGTCCGACTAAACAAGCTTTGACCAGGCTGACTTTCCTACTGAAACAATCGATGCAATAACGGAAAGCATTTACTTCACACAGGCAGATGTGGGCAAGAAAACTCAAGTATACAAGGAATACAAGTCTCCGGATCTGGAAGAAATACCGACAAAAGTTCTGAAGTTTCTAATTTATGGCAACGACTGTATGAATGGACTGGACTGCAATGGGCTCATGTTTGCCGAGGACATCAAGGTGTGGCTAGCGATCAACGGGTAAAATGATAAACGGGCCCTTCAAGAAGGACTGAACCGCCTATGAGAATGGCCCGACAGGTGGTCGCTGAAGTTTAACCTCGAGAAGTGCGTCGCGCTGCGACTCAAGACGAATGAAAGAACCGATGGAGAGGATCACCATTACCTGCTTGGCGGAAGGTGCCTTTCAAATGTGACCGAAAAAAGATCTTGAGAAAAACATTTTGTCGACTCTTATGCCTTCCTCTCAATGCGTTAGGGCGGCCAAAAGGACGACCTGTTTTCTCTTTTCAATTAAACGAGCTTGCATAGATATAGACAAAGAGTTATTTGAAAAAGTATGCGGAGCGTTCATTCGTTCGCATCTGGAATATGGAATACAAGCGTGGCGCCGGTGGAGTGAGACAAAGCAGAAATGTTAAATGTGTTCTTTGCCAAGAATTGTACCATTAAAACTGACCGAACCCCTTTAATTCCTGTGTTGTCTGATGTCTCCCTCAGCATCATCAATCCTTCTTCTGAAACTATTCAAAAACTGATAAACCATCTTCCTTACTCTCAGTAGGTAGGGACAATATCGTCAACTCTCTTATAAAACAGCTAAGAGATTTTCCTCTTCTGCTTAGCAATCTCTTTTCAGTATTTGTCGTAAATGGCTTCTTTCCTGACCATTGGTAAACTTTTATTATTATTCCAGTATTTAAGCTTGGCTGTCGTTCTGATGTTCAGAACTATCGAGGTGTCCATGAAACACCTTCTCTCTCCAAAACCTTTGAAGAAATTATCGCCTTGAAAATCACCGACTTTTGCATAGCCAATCAAGTTATTCGCACTTCGCAACATGGCTTCTTACCAGATCTCTCTCGTGAAACATGTCATCTGTCGTTTCCCAATCTACTTACTTCACTTCGTAATAACCATCTATCTATTGTCATTATTTATTTTGATCGTAGTAAAGCCTTTGATAAAGTGCCACATAAAAGACTCTTGGTTAAATTAGAAGCTCTGAGAACTCGCAGTCTTCATATCTGTGTAATCGTAAACAAAAGGTTTTATTGGGATCTTCACTTTCCATTGAGAGCCCTATTGTAAGTGGTGTCTTACAAGGCAACGTTTTAGGTCCTCTTTTGTTCCTGCTTTACATAAGTAATTTCTCGGTGGTACTTAAACATTCTCAATCATTTATTTATGCCGATGATCTCACATTGGTATACTCTTTAAATAAACCTACGACCCTTCATTGCCTGGAGCAAATCCATGCTGACATGCTTGCTCTCTCAGCTTGGGGCTCAAAACGGCTAATTGAATTTTTTTCGTTCGAAGACTCGAAACAAGTTTCTGTCTCCTCTTCCGCATTAGTAGTAGTTCAAATCTTCCTCGGATTTCAAAACTTACCCCTAGTAATCGCCCATACAATCTTCGTAACACGTCTGTGATTATACCTCCTCCCGCTTCCTCCACCTCTAGGCCCTCTCTTTTTTTGCATCCAGGTATACGTTCCTCTAGAATAACCTTCAAATAAATATAAAACCTTCAGATAATCTACACACTTTTAAGAGAAGGCTGCGCACTTATCTGAATACTGACTCGACTAAACTTTTACTTTCCTCATATTTCGCGGACAGCTTTCTCTATGACGCCCAGAAAGGGCCACTGGGAATTTAGAACGCCGCCAGTAAATTCCCGTGTCTGCTCACATTTTTTTCTTTTGTGTGTAGTATCACTTCATAGGAACCCTCGTCAGAAATGTTAAATTTTCGATTTTTCAGTTCATGTATCGTGCCCTCACAGAATGCGCTCTATCAACTCCTTGGCGGAACCTTTGTATTTGCCATATACTAGTGGTCTGGTCGCATCTCCCTTGCTCCCTCCTCGGTTGGACTCGGTTGACTGTATCCGATCGCCTCTGTGTTCCTAGCGCCTCGAGACTGGTTTTCTATTCGCCACTTTGACATGAATGGCCTCATCCGACGTGGGAATTCTACCTTGATGATGCCCCTTTCGAAACTTACACTCAATGCCACATACAGGCCAGTCCTGCCTGACCCGCCTACTTACCCCTTAATGAAATCCGTTATACACTGCCGCATACAGGCCGATCCTGCTTGCTTTTTATGCCTTCAGGAGCGACAGTTCTTACCCTTACAATGTTAATCCATTCATATTCGTTTTGTTTATATGTTGGAACTTTTTTGCTGCTCGCTCATCATTCTTCGTAGCATGCTACTTATTCAATAACTAGGATTTAAGTAGTGTATAGCCTCCGTATACCTGTTCTAAAATTCATGCAAAAGTTATCCTTACTTGTTATGAACGGACCTCCACGGGTATTAAATAAAAATTAGTATTATTATAAAAAGACTGTAAGCTGCTTGAAAGAGTTCAGAGGAGAGCGACCAAAATTGTGAAAGGCCTCATGGTCTAAACTTACAACCGCAGGCTTGATGGGCTTAAGCTATTTCCTCTTGAATACAGGCAGATCCGCGGAGAGCTCATACAGGCGTATCGGATTTTGAGGAACCGGGACAGTGCCCTAAACCTTGACGATTTTTTCACCCTGGCCACAACAATAAATCAGCGTGGGAACTCTCCAGAACTTAGGGGATCTCGATGCCTCCTTGATGTTCGCAGATACTCTTTTTCACAGCGAGTCGCCGTTGCCTGGAATGCGATTCCCGAGAACGTGATAATGGCGGATTCCACGGAGACATTTAAGCAAATACTAGGTGTACATTTGTTTGGAAAATACCGCTTGTTTGGACAGAACAGCTCTGTTGAGCCAAACCAACGTCTTGCATACAACTACCGCTAGTGCGGATGATTGTCATTTCATTTTACCGTTATCATCTACAACGGAATGTTCTCGAATTTCAGTCCTGCATTTTCAAAGGAAAATATCATGTTCGGTGTTGCTGACAGCATTTTAGTAGCATATTTATTTAAAGTTAGATATTTAATGTACCGTTTTCAATAGGGTTTTCAAAGACATTGCCTATTACCCTTAAAATATACTGATCTGTATACTGACCTAGCTTGCTGGTGAACTCTTCAGACCGCTTTCGCTTATATTCTGGTCGTCCTTTGACCGAGGCATTCTCCCCTTTGATTAGACGATGACAACTACGTAGCCCATTCACATGACTGGATCCAGAACAAGTTCCGGCACACATAGGCCGGTGGGCCTAACATGCATTGTTTGCAAAGTTATGGAAAGGCCCGTCAAAAAAGCTACTAGGAATTTCCTCTGAGTTAAATATCTCTGCGCGCGTTTCGAATTCGGTTTGACTTTTTAGACCAACCCACCTTCGTCATTCGACCACAAGCTACTACAGTTTTCTCTAGACGAATACCTCGTTCGCCACATAGCATTCGGAACAAGATTGAAAGAAGGACAGAGATTCTACTGTTTAGATCTCGTTTTTAGTAAAGAAGGACTCATAAGAAAAGTGAACGTACAACCTCCCCTCGATTTAAGTGACCATATTGCTTTTACCTGCGTGTGTTCTCTCCTATCGAACCCATAACCATAAACCATAACGCAATGAGGCGTGCTGTTTCGGAGGAAGCCTGGTCAGTCAACATGGAAGATTCAGAAAAATTCCGAGGATACTTCGCGAAATTATAGAACGTTTAATTAAATCCCGCTGTCCTATAAAAAATAATGAGACCATGTGCGCCGCCGCCGGGGGTCACTCCGATGACAGAAAGACCATGAAGAAGAAACAAAGTGTTATGGAAAAAGTATTTGCATCTTCGGAATTCCGTAGTATTCGCCGAACATAAGGAACAACGTAATAAATGCCGCAAACAAATATGAGTTACCAGAACTTTTTTGAGCGCCGACTGACAGCAGAATCCATTAGATGTCCTAAAAGGTGTTATGGGTACATCCGCAGCTGAAGAAAACACAGGGGGGCGAAGTCGTGTGTCTAAAGGTTAACCTTTGAAACTTGTTAGTTGGAGGACCACAGAAGGTACAATTACTGTCTCAGTTTTATCGATCGGTTTTTACGGCGGGGTCCTCTGAAGACAATCGGGAGTCGAAATGGGCCGAGACAGTCAGGAGTTTCAAACGAGCCAAGATACTGCTGTAATTGGAACCGTTACCTTTTCCGTCGAAGAATTAAAACGCGTCCTCCGTCAAATAAGGCCAAGCAAGTTTCATGGGCCTACTGAATTCCATTACTCATACTTAAGGGGCTATCCGGTCTAGGTCGAGCCAGTGGTTTTAAATTTGGAGGTAAATGGGAGATATTTTTGAGTGGTTTTTGCTAGGAGACCTAAAGAGTTTAATTCCTGTTTTTTGATTAACCTTCCTTTAATGCAAGTCTATTCTCTCAGGATTACCGATTGCCATTTTCTTTTTTGAGTTGTGCTAGTCAGTGCCTGTTGACTACAAGTCGCATTTTGTGCACTCGATTTCTCCCTAACTGTAAAAATCTTTCTACATTGCAAGCTTCTCGCTAAAATTCAGGGAACTTATCCATCAGAATTTTACTTAGTTGAAACTTACATCGAAAATAATTCAGCGAGAAAATCCTGATATTCCCTCTCAAGAATGCAGACGTCTTGCCTCACTTGTTCACCTGATCGCCAGTGAATCCAATAATAGACAAAAACGAGCTCATAACTTCTTGTTCAAAAGGTCCTTCGATCCGCACGACCAATTGATGTTGCGACTGACTTCCTGTACCCGTGTGGTTTCGAGTGCGAAATAGCTTATGCAAAAAGCCTGTCCTCCCCTAACAAAAATCCGCCTGTTTTAGTTAAGTTGTTTATACCAGTCGAGGTCGACTCAATCGTTGCCCATCGGCGTACCTGGAAACGCAAATTTTTTCCGTTGTCATGGAGCGTTGAATCGGCCCCCTCTTCTCACGTAAACCCACATCTTCTCATTCTAATGCTCACCAACTCAATCATAATACAAGTAGCCGTGAGGATTCAACTAATCCTACTCCTGCGAGTTCTGACTCCCACCTCCCCCCTCACTCCTTCATTTCCCTCCCACGGAGGTCATTTGACGCATTCGCCTGCCTCGAAATTAGCAGCAGCAACCCCAGTTGTCGTTCCTTGTCCTCCAATAGCGCCCCTAGGTTGCACGAAAATCTGTCCACATCAGCCAGATCGTTAGCTTCCCCATTTCAACGGGGTCCTGCGAGATCTACAGTTAAGTCACCTAAAGCATGGCGTCGGAACGATTAAATTCCAAAGCTGAATCTGACTCCGGCCCAAAAGAAAGGTAGCACAATTCCATTTAGGGGTATGCCGCCTTCTCTTAGATCTGTCAAGCCTTTACAGCCCAGCTCGTCTGCAAACCCCACAGCTACAATTATACCCCCAAATAATTTTCTGTCCCGCGTACCGGTTACTTACCAAAGTCCTACTATTTATCCAGTAAATAATTCATACGTAAATTGCCCTTGGTCATTTAAGACCCAACCTAGTTCAGGCTTCCCACCACTTAAGGTCAACTGGTCTCACGTAAGTCAACCTATCTTCTTTGACTTTCAAACTAGACCTGGTTTCCCACAATTTTATTCCCAAAGCTGCCTACCCCCCCTCACCAGTCTCTACCTCCCTTCAAGGCTCCCTCCGCCTCCTCCTCACCCTCCTCCCCCTCCTACCCACTTCAACTACCAATAAGCCTCTCTCTGTTCGAACTCCCCTAGCATTCCAATGCTCGAAAACTACATCCCCATTTCCCTTAGGTCTCCTGCCCAGCCTTCTTTTGCTGACTCTTCCTACGTCAATAACTCTAGACTAATTGGTACTTATTCTCCAAGCATCATTAATTCGCAGCTTACATATTCGCCTCCAAATTTCTTTTAAATGCCATC